>VZTE01006155.1:187971-285583 GCA_013397775.1 Eulacestoma nigropectus | reverse complement strand
TATATATATATATATATATAAAATACAAACACATACATATACACAGAGTTACCTGATGACATGGAAAATTATTTTTGTTGAACATATGCTACAGATTAATAAAGACACATTGAAATTTTTAAGAACCTGCAGAGCAGGCCTACATCCAAACCAGAGCCATAATGTAAAATGCCGTTGAAATAATTTGCATATTTAGTCTGTTGTTAACTGCAAAGAAAAATTCTTTGGAGTCTGCTACTGCTATTTCACTTTTAAACATGGTTGTGCAAAGAAAAGACAATTTTAATAAGTAAAACCAGTAAAATTCACAGCCAGGTTATGTTTTATCACTACTGATGGGAGTTTTGAAAGCCAAGGTGATAGCAGAGGAAATAAAAAGTCTTTTTAGTCACAGAATAACGTATCTGCTAGAGAAAGCTGCAGTATGAATCTTCTTTTGTGTTGACATTTATACTTGCCTATGCATCTGTAATAATAAAATAGATGCTCTCCTATGCGGTTCCGTATATCTCAGTTCTCTTTTTCAAATTGGTGAATTCCACTGGCAGAAGAGTATGCTGAATACAATGACTGGTTTTCTTCAAAACTGGTCAGAATATGTAAATATGTCCTCTGTGTAAAAAGTAGAAGTCACTAAAATAGATCTTGTGCTTGTTTTGTTCTTTAAGCACACCAGGAGCCTAAACTTAAAGCACAGTGTCATTAAGTGTACCAAGCTTATGTGCAGCTGCATTGTTATGTATTCTGAAGTCAATTGACTGTACCCACATAATGTTTTTGCCATGGCTGTGGATATTAAAACAGTGTTCTTTTAAAAGTGAACATGCACGGTGTAGTCAAGATTGGCCACAAACTAGAAATTAGGCTATTGACACTCTTGTAATTTTTCAGCTGTGCATTGTGAGTTCAAAGTACCATGTAATAAAATTTGAAATTCATGGATTTTATAACAGTAAATTGTCTTAATCTAGGCATCTAATCAAGTAGCTCGTCTAGACATTGCTTTTTACTGTAGCAGTGAAGGAGGATTGTAAGTAGACAGTAGACTGTAAGTAGGAGGATTGTAGTAGTAGCTTTGCTAAGTCTTTGGAATTGGACATTATTTGAGGGTAAAAAGAGAGACCAAACCTCACTAGTCAGCAGTATTTTCAATTTCAAGTAAAATAAATTATTTTTAACATTAAATATACTTTTCTTTTTCTCCTCAGGAGTATATTTTAAGACAAGTTGCATCAATGTATCTGAAGCTTGGATGGCCAACAAACAATTTAAACAAATCACTTGTTCAAGCATCATACCAACATGAGTACTGTTATGTTTTCTTTTTTATTGTTTATTTGTGGAGTATAATTATATAAATGCTCCCTCCTAAAATTCAGTCATGTTTAGCATAAGCCAGTCATAATTCCTTAGCTCCATCACCTTTATGTTTTTTCCTTTCTGCGTTGTAGGGAGAGCAGAAAGATGCTGTGAAAGGAATTTTTCTTTCTTAAGCTGGGAGAACATGATTTCCTAAGCCCTAACTTAATATCTGACTACACTGGATTTCTAAGAACTTGTATGCATGTGACCACAGAAGTCGGGAAGAGTGCATAAGTGTAAATGGGGGCTGGTTTTGATCCATGACCTTTCTTTAGTTGTTGCAGGCATGAAACTGATCCTGAGATTTGTAAAGCCAGATTATCTTTTGTATGTTGCCCAGCTACCGGTTGCTGTCACTGTTATAAGAAGTAGTTTTTTGTGAACATTCAAACACATTCGTTAATGCAGCCTTATTGCTTTCTTTAATTTGGACAGAGAGTTGCGTCGGGAAGTTATCATGTTGGCCTGCAGCTTCGGGAACAAACACTGTCACCAGCAGGCTGCAACATTAATCTCTGACTGGATTTCTAGCAATAGGAACCGGTAAGTGGAGCTGAAATGTGTATCTCACATTTCTCCTACTGAGAGGCCATACAGCTCTTCCTCTCCTGTCTGCAGTGCCCTCTTTTGTAAAAGTTTTTTTTGTGGGAGGAAGCAGAGGTTGCTGGCTGTCATTTAAAACTGTCTGTGGGGTTTCAGAATGAATTATTTGACTTTGCACATATGAGTGGGTGGAGGGGATTCTGCCCACTCCTGATAAATTACTGTCAGATAATTCTATGCTAGAAGATGAGAAGATAGATTTTAATGACAGATTTAAAGAAAGAAAGATGAGTGAACACCATTTTGTCAGACAAACATGAAACCTGTGTCGAGACAAGAGAGCAGAAGGTGCTAAACATTTAAAGAAGTGAGAGAGGTTAGAGACAGAAGGACTGAGAAGTAGGGAAGGAGATGTAGCAATGTGGTGGAGAGAAATGTTACAAGGTGTTTAAGGGTGCAGACTGGAAAATTAATGTGATTCAGGACTACAGGGAAAAGCTCATGTAAGGTTTCAGAGAGCAGATAATATGATAGGTGATGCCTTGAGCATTAGCAGCACTGTAGTGGTTTGGCAGCAAACATGTGAGTTAGGCTGTCCAGACACAGGTTTATTCAGCTGAGGCAAGGGAACATGGGCCATGGATAGAGTATGAAGTTTATCTTTTAAAGGCAAGCACCTAAGAAATATGGTATTACTGAAATTTCAAATATTTAAGTATGTAGTGATCTATGGACAATGAGATGAGTGCAGAGTATAGGTTAAGACCCCAACTTCTTTAGAAAGAATAGTGGATTTTCTGATTATATGAAATATTTGCACTGTACACATTTGTACATGGCATGATACTTTGGTTTAAAAGAGAATATTTTACTTTCAAATAAAAAAGTAAAAGATAAGAGAAAAAGTCTCTCATTTTTAGTCCCAGTCTTGTATTAATCTCTGCAAAAGGATCAGATCTCTCTAGCCATACAAGCAAGCAGGATTTTTCAGAGATTTCTTGGACTAATCAGGTGTTTGTTTGCAATTAAAATATCTCTGTCTGTCTCTGTAATCTTTAAAAATCCTTTACAGGCATACCCAGTTACATAAGTATCCGAGTGTCTTTTAAAACCAGCCATGAACTGAGCATGAAGGGAAATTACATTCCTATATGACTTTGAAACTTCTGGAAAAAAAAAAACCCTTGAAACTATGACTATGTACCTTTAAGTAAGATGTGTGTGAGGTGGAGGGTTTTTTTGTGTAAGGTGATGCCAGATATATTTACTATGAAATCTATACCCCAGGGTTTTATGTGAATTCTTATCATAAGCAGCAACAATCAGTATGAAGCTATTCACTGAGGCAATTAAAGAGAAAGCATCATTGGAAATAGTCTGCAGAAGTAATTTACGTAGATATTCATTTGCAAAATTAGTTAATCAAACCTAGCATTACCTATTAGCATGCACAGCAGTAGATTATTCAGTGTTAAAAAAGCTGTAACCCTGCAAAGCTACCTGCGTCTTTCCTTTCCAACAGGGTTAAGAAAGGAGGCATCAGAAAAGAAAAACATAACAAAACACAAGCTTATTGCTTTACTAACAGTAGCAAGAGAGAAAAGGAATAAATTTAAGGAGCCATCTGAAGATTTTTAGCCTTTCAATAGGGCCATTTTTGGTAGCAGAAGATTGTGGTTGCCAGCATATGATGAGTATTATGATAAAATCACCACAGCAGGGCAGAGGAGAATAGCTACTAAGTTAAGCAATGTGTTTCTCGAAGGAACTGCACAGTTTTGAAAAATGGCTGCAGCAAATAATGTAATTACAGAATAGAGATTGACAGTCAGCTGATAAATAGGGACACAACTGGCAAAGAAGATACACGCTTTTATTTATTTTTTAAGATTGTAGGATTTGTTCAGTCCCGCACTTCAGAATTTACCAGTTTTGTCAGAGCAGTCTCACATCCTGAATGTAACTGATATATGAGCAAAACTCATTTCCTATCTACTTGCATTGAAACGACGTTACAAAGATTACTAGTAATAGCAGGTCAGTAAACATAGAATCAGCTTGTTTCACAGTAACAGCATTTGTAGGTTATGTCAGTGTTCTCTCAGGAATGCTCAGATCCTGCTGAATCAGAGCTACCCCAGAGCACCTTTACTCAGTTTAAGCTAACTCAGACTGAAACCTGAAAGTACAGCAAGGGCTCTTTTTCCTGCTTTTCTACCAAGAAAACGATGATTCTACAATCAGAATTTAATTAGCGTGGTGTTTGAGTCATGCTTCTGCCTCTTTTAGCACTTCAGAGACAATAACTAGCTCAGGTGCAAAGGGCAAGAAGATAAGTACAAGATATATTCAGAGAGCACATCTAAGAGGTGCCGTTTTGTATTCTTTCTCATCAATCAAGTGTTTTGCTTAGTTTGATGCCCTTAACAGCTGTTTGTGATTTGCTGCAAACAGCCAGCTCAGAACCTGTAAGATTCCATCAGAGCTTGTTTCCTCACAAAGAAGGGGAAACTCATGATGCTCCTCTTTCTCCAGACTTCTCTGACAACTGGTGAGGAAAGTTGGTGACAAGTACAGAAACTCTGTGTATCCTTGCTTATTCCACACCTTATCAGCAAGTACTGTAAAAGTTCTTGGTTTTGCTATTCTGTCTTCTGAAACAGAACCACATAATTTACTGATGATTGCAGAAAGCCTGGTTTTGGTGGGTTTGCATAGCCAGAGCAGAAAAACAGAGTTCCAGAGAGCTCAGAGATATTTTATGTGTAGATATAATTTGAGTGTCACTGTGATAAATAAAAAAAATAAAGGCTAACTTGCAACATTTCCCCCCATCCCCTCCCAGAAACTTTATTCTGGAAGATGACACAAATTTTTCAAAGCAGTAGAGAAAATGGAATTAGGTTTGTGTCTCAAGATTTTAATCAACTGAAAATTAAGTCAGTATTAAACTAAAATGTGATATTAAATACCACATAAATGCACAGTCAGTAAATCATGTAAAGGAGGTTTATGATTACCTGTCCGTTACTGCAGTTAAAGTTGAAATAACTATAACAGAGAATGTGCAATTAATAATACTGAAGAAATGCTAATATTAATAACTTTTTTTAGCCACATTTTTAATCTATAAATTTTTAGATGTTCTTTTGAAATGTTTTTTCTGTTTTACTTGTCATATTTAATTATGGATAAAGTGTGAGGTAATACAGTAACATCTAACTCTGTTTTACTGGCATGTGCTTGTAATTGCTGTGGTTTTTCGTAATTGTATTTAATCTGGTAAATTTTCTTAATCTGGTCCAGAAATGAATTACCATCCACTCTTCACAGTAAGAAAGTGAAGTAATTGTGGTATCAGATACTGTTTGTATTTTGTGATTATATACTCTTTACTGTGCAAATAATTTGCCACTGTTAACCAAGTAAAATAATGGTCATTCTTAGCACAAGGCCAGAGATCTTCTTTGTATTTCCAGTATGGTTTGAAAAAGCCATTAGATTTCCAACTACAGTGCTGCAGATTTTCTTCTGGAATTAGTGAAAAAACCCAATTTATATGTGATCTACAACACTAGCCTCTATGCATGAAAGTGGAAGTCACCTGAGAGGCTTTGAAGACTTGGATTTCTAAAATGACTTAGATGTTGCTTCATTTTTAGATTCCTGGCTCACAGGGCAGAATCAGACGCTCAAAGTTGTGCTTCCTACAACGGAATTTGGGAGCCTCTAAAAATGCAGCTGTCAGCAGCCACTGTGCTGTGAAGAGCCTCTTAACATGAGATTCTGAAGCATGAGTGGGCCCTCTTAGGGTCCAGCACTACAGGCAGAAAGATACCTATATCAAATGAATACCTAAATGGCAATCGTAGAGTATGGGGTTCTTGCAAAAGATGCCTTTCAAAATTGTCACTAAAGCAGGAAAAGGACTGCTCCTTTTCTTTTCCAACATAGCTGGCAGAGAAGCTGCTCTTCAACACCATTTCAAACAGTATTGCTGAGATTCCAGCAGTTTACTATGCTTCAGTTTAGTACCTCGGCCCTGTATCTGCCAATGCAGAAGGCAAGCCTGATGACCTGTCTACGAGGTGTTTGGGACAGTATTAAGATGCTGCAACACATTTTCCTCCTCTAGCTTCAGCTCAGCCGCTGGAATTTATTTCATTAGCAAGAGAAATGATACAGCTCTCCACTCTAAAGATGAGAAAGCATTCATCTGAGGGAACAGGCTTCAGTACTTGAAATACCAGAAATACTTAGTATGCAAGGGGCTTTAGGTGGTATTGCTCATGACCATTTTTTCAGGGCAAAACACAGTGGAAAAACAAGAAACATAACTGAGAAAGACATTTGTTTGTACAAGGAGCAAACCAAACATAGCATCAGAAGCAGAAGAGACTATAAGGAGACATCTTGCTTTGCTGGTTTAGGAATTGATATATTTTAATCATTGCAATTGTTTAAAAAAAGGTCATTATTTCTTTCTACTGAAGATCTGAGGTTAGACCTCAAGGTAGGTCTTGCAGTGTTTTAATCGATGGATTTAAGTAATTTTACTTTTTTTAAAATGGCTGATGTGTCCAGCTCATTTTGCTTGACAGTCTGTATTTACTTCTGACTTGATGGTGATATTAAGACAATAATTTTCACTCTCTTAAATTGGGATATATGCTGCTCCTATACTGGAAGCCTTTGAAACTTTTATGTTGGTGTTCAGGAGTAGAAAACATACAACCGTGTTGAAATTTCCCTTGTAGTTTGAGAACATAAAGTTATTGGGATTCAGTCAACAGCAGAATTTTGCACAAGAGAAGCTGCTGTTGGCTGAAAATGAAGATGTTTGCTTCTACATTCATTTAACTGAGCTCATCCCTGTGAAGCTTTCATGTGTGAAGAAATACATTATTCACACTCCTTAGATATAACAGTATTGTGGTTCAGCCTAAAAAATTAACAAAATTACCATTCACTGCCTGCCTGAGCTTAATAATCAGCCTTGTTAACCCCTTTAACCTTCACTGCATCTATTTTGAAAGAAAAATGTGTTTCTAAGAGGATTAGCATTTTCAGACTTCTTGCCTTGGATAGGTTGAGTAAACATGTATTTCTGAGGTTCGGGAAAGAATGCATGGAGAGCTGCAATATGTAAACTCCTGACAGGAGACAAAAGAGGGTAATATTCAAATACACACTATGATGACTCTAAGCATGACATAGACATGAACATCTTTTTGCAAACATCTCTGTGGGTGCAGGCACAGTTATCTTCCACCTACTCTTACCGTACATCAGCTACAGGTTGCCACGTATACATTTCTGCTGGCAAAGTGGATGTGGATGTATGCTTGCTTGGGGCAGAGTTAAACAGGATGATATAAACGTGAATATGTGAGAGAGCTGCTTTGAACTGAGACAGCTGATTTTGCCTTCAGCAGAAAAAGGAGTACTTGTATTCTGATTCTGTTAGTAGAGCTGTGGTGACACTATTCTTCTGCTGACATGCAGCACTGAACAGTGAGAGATGATAGGATTGCATCAGACACAGTTACATGCAGATGTTCTGTGAGATGTTACTGGACCTGTTGGAAGGCCCAGCTAGTTATAGCCACTTCCGTTTGCTCTTATTTTTAACTTCTTTAGAAATGTACCATTTCTGTTTGTTGCTGTCTTTTACATGGAAACAAAGTACCTTAATGAATTGCCTTAATACCCCTAGAAAACAGAGTAAATGCATTCCACTGACGATATCATATCACTTTGGGGTGATTTTAGCTTTAATGTGGTTTTTACTATTTCTACTATTAATCTTCTGTCACAAGCACTCTGATAAGTTTTGATGATGCTTGCAGTGAGGAGTGCAGGCTGCTGCACTGAATTAGGTTAAGCCAGCATCCATTCTGTAGCCCATAGGTTAATGAAGTTTTAATTTGTCTGTCTTTGTGAATGAGGAGAAGTAGAGACTGACAGACGATCTTGAATACAAATACAGATATTTTAAATCTGTTATGGTCTAATCATCCAGATTGTTCTGAGAAATCTTGGAGTGCTGAAGTGGGGTCATGTCACAGGATGAGTAAGAGCTTCAGACAAGCCCTGTTTTAGCCTCAGATTTTGGCAACAGTTTCAATTTAAGAAATCATTCTGGCTGGCAAGTACGAAGGATGGCAGATCAGGTCTATTTATAAAATGAATTATTTATTAAACAGGAGATAACAGACGAAAGATCTTAATCAAAGTAACTGCACAGTGTAAAACTAAAAGGAACTACTAGTAGATTACAGCATGACATACACCAGTGCATGACATCAAGGTACCTATATTAAAGCTAGCAAAAGAAATAGTATTGATTAGCAGTCAAATGTAACATACCACTGAAATGATGACAATGTACACAGATTCCTTCACTCAGCCTCTGTGAGAATAACCGGGAAGCAAGCATCCCTACTCACAGGAAAACTGTACACATTTCCATGGAATGTGTTGAGGATTTCTGCTTTGTGAGAGTTTGGTGTAGTTTTTATAGTTTTTAAAGTGAGATGTCTGTCAGTGAGAAAGCCAGCTTATCTTCCAGATCTCACATTGACAGTAAGATGTTTATTGGCAGTTGGGAGATGCCAGACTGGTGTTAACCCTATAGTGCCAAAAGAACTCACTACAAGACAGCTTGTCCTGTTTGAGTTATCTGACTGGTTAACAGGCAACAGATAAGCTCTTGTGGGGGCAAGATGCCCTGTACAGGCCAGAGATCACTGAAAAGAGAATAAGAGATGAACTTTCCTGTTCTGTCTGTGGGTTTCAAGTCAGAACACATCTGTGTGTTGCTTGAATTAAAAATGAACCACTTTTGGTTACTAAGTGATGAAATCAGGATCCTGCATGTGTGCACACTAATACTCAACAACCTCGTCTAATCTTTTAAAGTATATTAATGTAAATATGGGCTTTTCCAGTGACTTCTGTTTGCCATTTCACTTCTGTCACACTGCTGTGATGGTTAGGAACATTGGTTAATTCTTAATCGTCTCAAGAAAGGTGTAAATAATGAAGTAAATGTCTTCCATCACATAATATGAAGAACAGTGATAACCAACAACCTAAATTTGTGAGTCGTGAACCTCCACACTTGTTCATGCAGATTTTGTGTTTCCTCTACAAGAAATGATGGATTCATGTCCATCTACCTACCTAAGTTCGCAGTGTCTTACTTGACTGCACCTTTAACTACTCAGTGGAAATGCCACCAGAAAAAAATTACAGGAGTGTATAGGAGTGTGTAGCATATCTATAAACAAAACTCTCCATCGATCTGAGGGAGTAGTAAATAACAAATTACCATTCATTATTTGAAGTAATTTCAATGAAGTCTGGCTTAGGTGATAGAAAATCAAATGTTTTTCCAAACAAGCATTTTTTCTTTCGTTTTCCTCCTCCTTTATTTCTCTCTCTAATTATTTGAAGTAAATAGTTTTATTGCTGTGCTTCACATGGACACAGTAGTGCTACAGTCTTGCAACAACTTAGAAATGTACTTGCGTTTAACCACCTACATAACTATTTGTGAGAACATGGCCAGCAGGTTAATTACTTTTGTTAGTTGATTGGAAGCGGCACTAGGTTTTTTCAAGGGCTTGATGCCTACCAGCTATTTTTGGAAGTTATTAGCAGCAAACATGAAAAAATGAGAGTTATTTTAATTTTTTTCACATGAGTGTCTGATAAATGTAAAAAATTAAAGTGAATCCCTTCTGTGTTCGTAACCCCTAGAAGTTTTAATTACTGAAAAAAATCAGGCATAGCTATTCATGCATTTGAAATGTTACTGGAGCTTTGCCAGCTAATGTGAGCCAATGTTGCTGAAGTGATTTAACTAATTAATAGGTTGTTACAACATTTGAGTAGAATCTTGCACTCAAGTCAATAAAACTTAAGGAGGAAGAAAACACTGTTGAGTGCATGAGTTAATCAAGGACTTAGCACTCTGAAAGACCATCTGGGTCTAAATAGAGAGAGGACTTAATCTTGTAAAAGATAAAACTGGGCTTTATGGGGCATCTGGTTCAGGTAGTGTTTTTACCTTCTCACTTCTGTGTGTCACCACAATAAAATGACCCTATATGTAGTAATTATGGATTAGCAGTAATTAATTTGAAGTCCTAGGAATTTAGATTAGTCTCCAATTTTCTCATTCAGAGATGATCTCTCCACAACTTTGCAAAACAATTGATCAGAAATGACCATATTTTTGTTGCAAAAACTGTCCAGAATGGACAAAAGGCATATCTGCTCAGAAATCAGTGCCACAAAGAAGTACTTAACTCATTACTCAGTTATTAAAATCAGTGTTGAAGAGCTTGACTGTCCTGGTTGCATGTTCACTTGTGGAGGACCTTCAATAGGAAAGGGAAGGAGCAATAGCAGTAACCATCACTCGAGGGATGATGTACTCTCTGCCTGCCTCTGTCAGACCCGTATGATATCTGAAACTTGGGAGCACAGGACAGGGACTGTGCATAGCTTTGCCCCAGACACCTTGAGTAGCCCCATCCTCAGTTAATGTCCCCTGAAATCAAAAGGGGATAGGCATCTGAATGTCGAGCCCATCACAGATCTGTGCCTCAATTTTCAAGGGGAAGTTCTGCCCTCTCTCTTTAGACTGGGTATGTGCTATGGCTGAGGATCATCCCCTCCTCTTTCTGCACAATGGTGCCAGCAGCATGACCCCTGGAGTTTGTAACAGAGAATGGGAGTATAAAATTTGGGATTGAAGTTTTTAAAAATAAACTGTGTAGTGCTCTTCTTTATAATAGAATCTGTATTACAGATCTGCCAACAAAGTACTAATACTTCATTCTTGTTTCTTATCTGAGCCCTGTAACCTATTAAACAAGACTATAGATATAGTCATCAAGAAAAATGGGCTTAAGTTAAATGCTAAATTGTTGCAAAAATAAAGAATAATGTTCCTGATTAATATTCTTTGTCAAATAGTACCCTAACTGGTGTTGAAACTTGTTACTTAATCAAAGAACTGTCTAAACTATGTGCATTTACATTTTAAAAAATTAGAACACAATTTCCCCAGAAGATAAATAATTCTGGTCCAATTTTATAAGTGTATCTTTAATTGTTAGAACATACTTTAAATAGGAGCAAGTATGTACCAATTAATTATAACTTAGAACATTATTCTTAGCTCATTGTAGAGCTTTATAATTCACTCTTGAAAAAAAGAAATCCCTGTGAAGGCACAGCACGATTTTAATTAATTTTTTTCTAACTGTTTAATTTTTAACTTTTTCTCCCAAATTGTTTAATTTTTAAATGAGCTCAGCTAGCTACATATTTCATTCTCACCATCATATCTCTTAAGCAGGAAAAATAAATAAATTGGATCAGTATACAAATTAAAGCCATTTAAAGTGATGCTCTCAAACGTTTATTTTTATTCTTCTGAAGTATCCATCAATCATATTAGCTCTTTAAAAATGAGAGCAGCCTCGAAGGCGCAGATGAGGTTTCACTGACAACAGGATGTTTTCTGCAGTGTTACAACCTAAGCAGTATCAAAATAACAGTAATTTTATCCACTTGATTCAGTTAATATGAGGGCAAACATCCACATGCTGATCTAGTGCCTTGGAACTGCAATTTTCCAGGAACCTATAATACTGAAAACCTGTAGACTGGAGAGATTTCAGATATTTAAATAATGACAGAATATGCGCCCAAAATGAGTGGATGAGTGAGAAAGCAAAAATTCCCACAAATGGACAAAATTTCAATTAGAGGACTCTCAGTAGGGTCAATAGTTAAAGAGAATTACTTTGGAGATATTTGCCGTTTCATAAGCAATTTTCATTTCAACAAGAGGAACCCCCCTGTCTACAGTCCTGATTCCAAGCCTCTCACAGGAGTAGTTTGTAGTTTTTCATAGCTGTACATTTTGTAGTTTCTGAAGGTAAGCCTTTTACAAGCAGTATTTGTGTTTGATATCTTGGTTTGTAGGGGCTGATTTTTTTTCACATTGTCCTAATTACTTAGCTTATAGGTACAGACCTAAAACCTTCCCTGGAGCAGTTGATTGGATGATATTGATTAGATCTACTGCAGCACTGCCAGTATACTGCTACCAATTTGGTGGCAGTAGTTTTCTTAGCAAGGAGAATGGTGACGTCTAGGCTGTGATCATGGGATCAGCTCCGTCACTTGTCTTAAGGCCTCCTTCCTTCCCAGAGATGCAAATGATCCTGTGCTTACTGACTACACTGCTGCTAAAATTGCTGGTGTTGGCCCTTAGAATGTGGACTAGCTGGGAAAGCCTTTGGAATTGATATGTTTACTGTAAATTTTGAAAAATGTAAACATCACAAGTGAGGAGTGCTGTCTGTTCTGGGGTTAGACATCCACTTCTAGGTACATCTGCTGCTGTGTCTGTACTAGCCAAAAAAAGAGTGACAGTCCTTCCAGCCCACAGTTCCTACCTGAATTAATGGGACGATCAACCAAAAAAATATTACCTTTTCCAGCTGCTTTATAGTTCCTTAGAATAACTGTTGGCTGAACCACATATCTTGCAGTAATCCAAAGCTAATATTTCTGCTGTCAAAGCTCTGAAAGAACTACATGTGCTTTTAAAAAAATGATTTAGTGTTTGTGTCAAGACATAAAGTCCTTCCTTCACTGGAATAAGACTTGACTGGGTTCAGTTGTTCTTCATATTCAGGTATCATATGATAGGTCAGATTTGGGGCAACAGGTTGTTTGGTCCCCTAGTCAGGATAGCACCCCTTAGTCCCTTTGGTTCAGTGTATGTCCTTACAGCTGCTGTCAGTGTATTAAATCCCATATTAAAAGTAAAAAAAAAAGAGAAAACACATAAGCTAGTAAGAAAGTTGTGTTTTAAGAACAAATAACTTAGTGATGAGAAAATCAAGACATGACAGTATCCTTTAATGTTCTGTGCAGAGTGTATATGTATATGGCTGCATATTTATGTTGCTGTAATTGCTGACCCAAAGTTTTGAAAGAGATTTGCGATATTAGAAAGCTTTAAGCCTCATTCTCAGTTAATGTAAGCCAACACAAAGGCAGTATCTGAATATCTTCTCCTTTAATTTTGGTATGTTTTGATTTATGGTGTTTAAATACATATTCTTAATTTTCTGCATTAGAGTCAGTTATATTCAGTTTCCTTTGCATGCAGTTTTTGAAAGAAAGATTAAATGGGGGAAATATAAGCTGTTGATATTCATTAATGTTTGAAATATCTCAATAAGGGCTTAATGATGGACTTTCAAATAAAAAGTACAAGTTCCGTTACAGATAAGTGGAAATTCAACACCTACCATACATAGATAATTCTGTAAATGTTGACATTTGACTGATGTTAACTCATTTTTTTGAGAATCAAAACTCAGTAGTAGGAGAAGGCTAGTGAAACTGATAACTTTTTTTCTTTTACTGCCCATGTATGTTTAAACACTGTTTCTTTTAATGCATCTGCTCAACTTTAAGGATTTTCTTGTTTCCTTGGTCTTGACACAGCAGTTCTTTAGGGACCACAGTAACAATTGCATAGACCATACATGAGTCAAATCCTACTGATCCTGGGTAAATCTGAGGAGACTTAATAATGTTTTTCAGTGCCAAGTATTTAAAGTCATCTGAACATTAAGAATAAAAAATCTAAGATGGTGATAGGAAAAATGAAGGGGAAGGAACTGTGAAATCTTTTGGAGATCCTATCTATGTGACATATAGGAATTGCATGAGCTATGTGATCGTAATGAGAGACATTCTGATTGCCTGGCATGGCTCGGAACAGGCGTATTCTCACCTCATTTGGTGGTGGGAGGAGAAGAAACAGAAAGATCTCAAACCATGCCAGGATCTGCACTGCAGTACCAATCTACCCTGTCTAGATGGAAGCAGTTCATGGCAGAGATGAGACATTGCACCTCTCATAGTGCTTTAGAAGGCAGTATCGCTGGTGTGTGCTGCACATAGTTAAAGTTTCATATTTCTAGGAACTTTAAAATGGATTACATTTCTCTTGTCCATCCTTTCAGTTTTGCTTGGGAGAGTTTGCATCTGAACAAATGTCTGGGTTTGTATCCACCAAATGCAAAATACCTCAGCATTAGTCAAGGCAACCCTTTGTAGTCCTGTTAGCAAGGGACTCTGCTAAAAAATCTCCAAGCAAGCAGCACTATCCTAGGAGTGCTGCTAGGAGAAAAATTCATATGTCTACATCTAAACTTGCAGATACACCCTCAGAGGTGATGACTACACTTGCCTGAGAACGTGAATAAAGCCTCGACCTCAAGACTTTTTTATTGCTCAGCAAAAACAAAGAAACAGGGTACATTACTTCCCCAAAGTTCTTCAGCCAATAGTAGTAGGAGTGCACTTCCCTTCCCTACCCCCGCCCACCCCCGTTTTGCCTCAATTTAACTATATATTGTTTTTATTCTTTTTCTTAAGAATCCGTCATAGTTGTTGAGACCTGTTAACCCCAGAGAGGCAACAACAGTTTGTAATCTATATGATTCCTTACCTTGTGTACTTCTTTCTGAAGTACTGAAGAGGAACCAAAACTTCAAAATGCCAAAAAGCCACACTGCTTTCATTTTCTAGGGATTAAGACATGGCCAAAGAGATCAGCTGACGTTTTTTAACAAAGACACTCATCACAGAGTAAAAGAAAGGTCTTTTTCCATTTCAGTGTAAGAGTTTTTTTTCTGGAGAATGAATAAATGGGAGTAGAAGAACCTCTGTTCTTGACTGGGATAGCCCAGTCTGTGGTAAAAGACTTTGGTGAAATCCTCTTATAATTAAAGTATTGATGTAAACTTTTTTTTCCTGTTTTGTGTAAGTTCTGATACCAAATTTTACAGCAGTAATTTCATTTTTTGTCCCACTGTATTACTACAGACATAACTTTATGTACTTCTAGATTCTCTAATGAGATCTTGAATATGAAGTTCCAGAGGAGTTTCAGCCCAGCCATTACCAACAAAAAGAGAGTGTTTTTTCTTAAAAATCAGAAACATATTACCCTAAGAAATGTCTAGCTTTACCTGTGGGAATACCCTTTAGGTCAAAAATGTTTCAGCTTCTATGCTTGTATGGGAAACATAAGCAAGGTAGGAAATTGAAAGCCCAGCTGAGACCTTTTTAGAAGAAAACTGTACATATGTATATACTATACCAGATATGAATTTGTCATTTAACTGTAGTTTGAGTTGATATTAACTGAGCGGTAATGACAGTTTGCAACCATCCTGTGGCACAGCTGGTTTTGTACTGGTATTAATATGCTGAAAAAATTGAACAGATCTTTCTGTTTTCTTCACTCCTGACAATATCGTGTTTAAGTATCATTGTCACAGCACATCCTTTCTTACTTATATGTTACTATATGAAGATGAAATACTTTTCAGCACAAGCAAGGAGGAGTTTTTGGCTGATCAGATCCTGTTGTAAAACAGTGCAAGGGCAAGAAGAGCAGATTTGGCATAGAGCCCAACAGTAGAGTGATAAGATCCCGCACTAATTTGGAGTGCTTATGTTACCTGTAGGTTATGTGGCACATTATGAGTTGATGAACTACATCACCATATTTTACAGTCTCCTGACAATGTGACAGAATTATGAAGAGAATGGCAAGCATGTGTTACCCTTCAGAAAGCCCATTAGGATGGCCTGGAAGATGTTGGTGGCAGTAAAGAGGTGCAAATGTAATTTTCAAAAAACCCCATTACTGTCGGACAATAATTTTGAACTCTCATAAATGTTCCTGCTTTGTATCCAATATCAGGAGGCTGCTTATTTATCACAATGCTATTACTGATTTCTTTTGTAGAATCCCTCTCAACGTGAGAGACATCGTCTACTGTACAGGAGTTTCACTGATGGATGAAGATGTATGGGAGTTCATATGGATGAAATTTCATTCTACCACAGCAGTGTCTGAGAAGAAAATATTATTAGAAGCCTTAACTTGCAGTGATGACAGAAACTTGCTCAACAGGTAAAAAATGTTCTGTATTTGAATCTGTTACTAATAATCACTTCAACAGTTATGGATCATCACTTGAGCTTTCATCTAAATGAAAGAAATTTGCTTTTCAAGTACAGGCTTACTGTCTGTTTAAACCATCTTATGCTTTTGCATTAATGCATATGAAAATTGACCCATATTCTCTTTTCACTTCCAGATTTTCCTTTGTTCATTGGAAATGTTTAAAATACTGTAATAATTATTGGTAATTTTTTTGTTATCATGTCCTTTATTTAAATGTCTTGACCAGTCTGATACTACAGATTTTATAAAAGTGCACATGCGAAGTTGCACTCAGCTTTTATTGAAATCTTTTTACATCAAGATTTTTCTGATACATAAATGTGTTCAGTCTTTGAAATCATAGAAATAAACCACTGAACTCAGTTGGAGACTTAAACAATTTGGCAGTGATCTTTTTTTTTTGAGAGTATTCTGAGGGACTTATGTTAGACAATGTGTGTGTGAAACTAAATGTTCTTATTTCTCCCACTAGACTTTTGAATTTGTCTCTCAATTCAGAAGTTGTCCTGGATCAGGATGCAATTGATGTGATAATCCACGTAGCTCGAAATCCACATGGAAGGGATCTTGCTTGGAAGTTTTTCAGAGAAAAATGGAAAATACTAAATGCTAGGTAAAGATAAAAATTCTTAATTTATTTTCATTTTCTTATCTTAATATAGTTTGTGTAAGTTTTGTATAGGTGTGTATTTATGTAAGTTCCTGAATCTAGTTCATTCTCTTTTAATCCATAAATAGACATGTCTCTAAATACGAAATACCTACATATGAGTCATAAATGCATTTATTCATGGATTATCACACACACGCATAGAGACATTTGTCTCTTAGCAATCATCTGTATATATATTAGTGTATTGTGTCTGGGCTTATGATAATGAATTCTATCTTTATGTCAAGTGCTGCAGTTCTGTTTCTACATAGATAAAAACCAGCAGTTCTCAAAGGAATTTTTCTGATTTAAAGTCTGATAGAAAAAATAATCTTTTCAAAAATGTTATTTCAGCTGTGAAAAAAATGCACCAAACGCATTTTGAAACATTTCTATTTTCAAAAGGATGTTAATGTAGTGTCATCCCCTTTCTTTCCACTCTGTGTTTCAGGTGAGTTTCAAGTAATACAGGAGCAACATTTGAATTAAAAATAGATGAACAGAAAGGAGACAAAGTTGCTCCTTACACCTCCTTCTCTTTCTCTTTGAACGAGTGCTACATGCTCCTACTTTGAAGCCCAGACAACATTTTAAAATCCTGTTTGATGGAGATTTTGATATTAATTCAATGAATGACAAATTTCTGTAGTTCTTTAGGGACAGCCTGAGGGCCTGAGAGATTGCACAGCAGCTCATCTGATACTGACAGATTAAAAAGAACCACAAGTTGCATGAGGTTTGGGTTCTCAAAGGCAGATGTCCAAGATTAAGGCATCCCATGCCTGGTCACACCTTTGGTGTTGGCAGGAAAGGCAGTGGAGATCTGTTCCACTCTGGACTTGTGAGGAGCCAGCTATTGTACCACAGAATATTTGAAAATATATATTTAAGATGCTGTATTTAAGCAACTAAATCCCAGTGCCCGATGAATACAGGTGCAAACTTCCTGTAGGTTTCACTGCGTCAAAATAAGAGTCAAAGAAACTCAGACACTGTGCAACTTTCCTAAAAATTCAGGAAGTCCTTCATGCTGTTTTGGATAATACTTTATAGTATAGTGGAATTTTAGAAGAAGTTCATCTGGGAAAAGAGATTTGAGCTGGAATTGGTTTTGGAAATTTATATTGCAGGAGCATACTTTTTGAAAGCCATTTCCAAAAAGCTCTGAGTGCTGAGGAGTTTAAAAATTAAGAATTCTCTGCTTTTGGTGTGATTATTCCAGGAACTGGACTTGTACACAGAAAATGGATGGCAGATGTATTACTGTTATGGAACCCAGTGCAGATAGCAAATAATTTTTCAGGTTCCTCCAGGGATTTATCCAGAGTTTAGGCATAAAGCCATTGCAATCTGTCTTGCTACAAACACATATGCTGTAGTTGTGTCCTGCCTTAGTAAGTATGTTTATCTGACAACCTGGCTAACACCTGTGATTTTAGGTGTGGACAATGTTAAACCGTGTAGACAAATAGAAAATATTTAACAAACTATGCCACATGCCAAGTCCTTTGAGTGTTATAATTTTAAATAGCTTAACTTCACCTAGAATTTGAATTGTATTTATTTCACTTGCTTGGAATGCATTACTGTGTAATCTAAATTCCAAACAATCAGTAAGGCCTCATCAAAGACCTGTTATTGTCCTTTTTTAAAATGAGAAAGTAACAGAGAGTTTGTCTTTTTGCCTAACACTGTCTTTGTGTTACCTTCGTTCAGTTTGATCTCCAAACACAAGTCAGAGCCACCAAAAAGATTGTAGCAGTTGGTTTTTCTGAAAGTGACATCCAGTTAAATTTCTGTTGATCACCAAAAGATTCAGCGCAGTGAAATGAAACAGTTAATGCAAGCTGTACATACGTGACGTATATTGAAAAAAACATTGTTTTGTAATCGTAGATTAGAACCTTTTAGGTGAGACTTTGAGAGAATAGAATTAGTCTAATTAATACCTTGACCCTTAACTGTTCAGTGAAACAGTGACATGATAGAATGCAAGGTCCTATACTTGGGTCATGGCAATCCCAGGCACACCCACAGGCTGGGCAGAGAAGTGATTTGAGGGCGGCCCTATGGAGAAGGACTTGGGGGTGATGGTTGATGTAAAGTTCAACATGTCCCGGCAATGTGCACTGACAGCCCAGAAAGCCAGCCCTGGGCTGCACCAAAAGCAGCGTGGTCGGCAGGTCAAGGCAGGGGATTCTGGCCCTCTACTCCGCTCTGGTGAGACCCCACCTGGAGGGCTGTGTACAGTTCAAGTGTCCCCAGCATATGAAGGAATGGAACTGTTGGAGCAAGTCCAGAGGAAGGCCATGAAGTTGGTAAGAGGGCTGGAGCACCTCCCCTACAAAGACAGGCTGAGAAAGCTGGGGCTGTTCAGCCCAGAGAAGAGAAGGTTGCATGGAGACCTCACAGCATCATTCCAGTATCTGAAGGGGGCCTGCCAGGAAGCCAGAGGGGAAGTCTTTGTCAGGAACTGTAGTGATAGGACAAGGGGGAATGGGTACAAATGGAAAGAGAGGAAATAAGTTAGATATTAGGAAGAAATTTTTTACTGTGGGAGTGGTGAGACACTGGAACTGGTTGCCCATGGAGGCTGTGGATGCCCCATCCCTGGGCAGTGTTCAAAGCCAGGTTGGATAAGGCCTTGAACAACATGGTCTAGCAGGAGGTGTCCCTGCACATGTGGGGATGGGGGTTGGGACTGGATGATCTTTAAGGTCCATTCTGACCCCTTAATGTTCTATGATTCTAAGATTAGGCTTCTGATTTGAGCTCACCACACTAACGCATTTTTAAAATACAAGCTTTATTGTGGAATTATAGTTCAAGAAGAACATGGACCTCTTGGAGCAAGTGCCAAGGACAGTCACAAAAGTGATGTGAGGGTTGGAATATCTGACCTATGAAGACGTGCTGAGAGAGTTGGGAATGTACAGCCTGAGGAAGAGAAGGCTCTGTGGAGACGTTATAGCAGCTTCCACTACCTAAAGGGTCCTTACAGGAAAGCTGAAGAGGGACTTTTTACAAGGGCATGTAGTGTTAAGGGGGAATGGCTTTAAACTGAAGGAGGGCAGGTTTAGATTAGATTATAGGAATAATTCCTTTACTATGAGGGTGGTGAGGTGTTGTTGGATAGGACTTTGGGCAACCTGGTCTAGTGAAAGGTGTCCCTGCCCGTGGCAGGGAGATTGGAACTGGATGATATTTAAGATCTCTTCCAATCCCAACCATTCTGTGATTCTGTGATTCAAGTATACTATGTCCCAAGGCATTCTTTTTCTACAATTATAATTTATTATTTAATTTGATTCAAAATTAAAATACTTTGTGTGAAACATTAATAAGGTGATATCTCAGCGGTATTCTCCATTTAATTTAGTATAAAAAGTGTTAATGTTTCAGATAGTAAAATGAAATAGCTGAGGGGCATTAAATTATAACACTATTTCCTCTTACTTTTAAACACAGCATGTCAAGGAGTTAGAATTGCCACAAAATATTGTTAATCCTTCATATCTTTACAGTATGCTTGTGTTCACATTGTCCAAAACATATTGATGATGTATAAAGTCTTCAAAGTCATTCATATAATTTACACAGGTGACTTAAAAATTGAGGTGCCTAACAAGTCGTCAGTAAGAAATCTGTGGGACTAAGACTGCTACAAGTCTGAAAAAGAGAACTGAAAATACTTTACTTGACTTCATGTTATCTGAGCAGGCACTACCTTGTCTCCTAAAGCATTTTCATCCTGTAAGCACATGTGTCTGTGTGTGAAAATTTAATACATCAGCTGCCTGTAAGAATTCCTTCATTCTCAAGTGCTGAATCATTTGTCAGCATTTGGGAGCTTGACAGTATTTGGGAAGGCATTTATATCTGTCCAAAGTAAATGGACTATGCTGCCTCTCAAGTTTGCACAAGTGCAAAGCCTGCACAAATGTGAGGCACTGGAGGGTTTACATCCGCCAAAGGAAAGGTGCAATGGAGAGTCTGTGTCTCCAGAATGTTTCCAGGAAGTTCAGGCATGTAAGGTCCTGGCTCTATTGTGCTATTGTCTTTCCTATGAAGGGTGAGAAGACTGACACTTGTAAGACCAAACACTTCTCCTGTTCATTCTTATGTTTCACACCTGCAGAATACTGTTTTGGAAGGTGACTTTTCTAGCATTTTTGCCAGCAGAGCTTCTACAGAAATTGCTGTAAATGGCTGACTTTTTGCAAAGTATACATAATGGGCAGTAATCAGCACAGGTATGCATGTGGGTATAATTTTTAGTGGAAGGAATTCTGTTACTACTTTGCACTGTGCCTACAATAGACTGTAAGAAAAATAAAATCCCTGCAGCTGTTTTTATGAGGTTGCTTCTCTAAAGTGGATTGGTAACCTTGTCAAAAGACCCCATCAAGAGGAGCTTCCAGCTTTCCAAACAGTCAATTATGTCTGAGACTGTAATAATAAAGGGCTTTGTTAGAAAGCCTAAACGTGCTTAAAGTACCATGAAATCCATACTTCCCATAGTTTGCCTCTGGATGTCTGTATATGCCAGTGTGACTGAAATTTTGGGAAAAGAGATGTACTTGCTGAAATAGCCATGAATAATTCATTTATTATTGGTCAGGGAGTAGGATTTTTGATATCCCTAACAGTGTTTCTCCTCACAAGAGCTCAAGATAGCAAGCAATGTAGTGTAAATGTTCCCTAAGACAGAATCTTCTCAAAGAGAACCTAGTTCTCTTTCCTCCCCATCTTTCTATACCTCTTGCTTTGGCTGTCCTTCTCCTCTTTCTTCCTCCTGTTTGAAAGAACTGTGGCTTAGAGTACCTAAGCATTTAAGGGTAATCAGTTTGGGAATAACAGAAGCAGGACAGAAAGCTGTGGCTGTGCTAGTTCATTAGTGAACTATGAATTGAATTGTTCCCCCAGATGAACTTAATTTCAGTAAAGTCTATTGGTAATACTTACACATGTCTGACAGGAGATCTGGATTCCTGTCTTAAAACCAGTCCTGTTCAGATTAGCTAGATACTGCTTTGGACATACGTGCAGATATAGATAAGGATAACTCTTTGTCAAGTGCCTTTTGCTGTGCTGAATGACATCTACCTTGAACAGACGGCTTGCTTCTGGTTTCCAATGGAATTCTGTTCTTCATGCTGGAGACTGAAAAAACCCCAAGCCCCAAAGCAACAAACCCCACAAACTATTCCAATGTGAAATGTAAAACTTAAGGAGTGATCTGGTCAGTAGTGATGTAGATGCTTCATTTGGAGGATTGAAAAAAACTTGTGGAAAAACAAGTTAACAGGAGGATTTGAAAGGCCAGTTTCAAAGCAACTGCCTGCCAAAGGTCGTTGCTGATTGCTGCTGAATATCCTTTAAATATTCCTTGCCCAAGCTTTCAGATTTTCATTCCAGGTTGGTTCTTTGAAGATGCTACATTGTGGCCCAGGGGATTATTTTAGCAGTATTATTCTCTATCAGCATTATTTATTTTAATTATCAGGTACTGGAACAAGAAAATTTGATTCAGTTCAGTTTTTGAGAGGCCATTTGTAATGTAGATGAGGTGGATGAATACAAAATGCAGAGAAGGCTGCAGCACATCAAAAAGTCTGATTTAATGGTACAGCTTGAAGGGTTCCTCAGAATAATTCTTCATAGTTGCTGCTCTGCTCCTTCATTGGCACCTGTATTTTGAGCTGTATTTTACAGAATCACAGAGTCACAGAATAAGCTGAGTTGGAAGGGGTCCACAAGGATCATTGAGTCAACTCCTGGCCCTGCACAGCACCATTCCCAAGAGTCACGCCATGTGCCTGAGACCCTTCTTGAGCTCTGTCAGGCTGGTGCTGTGGCCACTGCCCCAGGGAGCCTGTTCCAGTGCCCAACCACCCTCTGGGGGAAGACCTCTTTCCTGATTTCCAGCCTGAACCTCCCCTGACACAGCTTCAGGCCATTCTCTTGGGTCCTGTCACTGGGCACCACAGAGAAGAGATCAGTGTCTGCTCCTCCTCTTCCCCTCACGAGGAAGTTCTAGATTGAAATGAGGTCCCCCTCAGTCTCCTCTGTTCCATTAAGTGGGAGGTGGTTTCGTCCTCTCCTCCTCTGGAGCAATCATCTCTGCCTGTAGTTAAACCCCTTCTGCTTAATAGCATCTGACAATAATTACAAACATTTCAGCCTAGAAGAAGGTCTCAGTCTAGGCTTTTAGCCAAATACCAGTACCCAGTTCCAGTGCTATTCCCTTGATCCCCCAAAATCAGTCCCATGCCTTCTCCCTTGCTTACAGAAGATTACTTTCTGATTTTCAGTTGACCTGGATCTTGTAGTAACTCTCTCTGCATCTTCCTTTTGCCATTGCAGGTATGGAGAAGCGTTATTTATGAATTCAAAGCTTGTCAGTGGGGTCACAGAATTCCTCAATACTGAAGGAGAACTAAGAGAGGTAATTTTTAAATTACTTTTGGCATGTGAGGCTGTATTCATTGTAAGCAGGGAGCAGGGCAGGAACAATAATAAGGTTGTCCAGAAACTGGTCTCTCTACTGAAGTCGAAGACCCAACTACCTGTGCAGTTGGGCAGCACAAGGCTGAGGAACAGATTGCAAAAGCACACAAGTGTGTAGAGGTGGTGTCCAGAGGGGGATATGAAGGTTTGTCTTTTTCTCTTGACTGTTGGTTGAGAAACTGAAGATGAGATGTTTCTATCTGTATTAGTTTATGCTGCAGAGGGCAGTCCTTGAAAACATCAGTGTTGAAAGTAGAAGCTGCCAATGTGTTCTCTGTTTTTCTCTTTCTTACCGTATTTTCCATGTGAGAAAATCTGCTAACCGAATATGCTGTCCAAATGACACCACAATAAGTTGTTTTAAATGCTAAGTACTTCTTATTTAGATGGGAAAGATTTCTCTTAGATTTTAACTCTAATCTCTAAGATTTTAACTTAACCTCTGTCCTGGCTGAGGTAGCTGTGCTGTTGTGCTACACCCTGTTTAGCAGCTACTCAATGCTGCTCCAAATGGATCCAGTGACTCTTATGCAGCACAGTCACCATTATTTGAACTCTGATTGTGCTCTGATGTTTTGCATCCAACCATTTGTCTGCACTCAAGTGTAGTGGCCTCAGGAACTTAGGGCAGAGCCACAGGTGGTTTCCTCCCCCCAGGTGGGAATGACAGCATTGGTCAGATTTGAGTATCTGCCCTGCACAAGGAAGCCTTCTGTACTCTTAATTTCCACCTTCACAATAGGATTGGTAAGCTGCCTGGTTATGTTTCCCTAAAAGAAACTGGTATTGTAAACATTTTGGTATAAAAAGTACAGAGATCAGGTAAAGTCTGATTTTGATAGTTTCCAGGTCCCTTTCACGCTTTTAACTGTGATGGGAATGAGACAGTTGCAGAATCAGCCTTTTCAGTTTTGAGCCCAGAAATGTTGCTGGAAGTCAGAATTTAGTAACTGACATGAATTTGGTGTCGTCAGGAAACAAAAATTAACTAATTATTCGTAAGTGTTGCTAAAACCATTTTGTACAGTCAACATAACCTGCAATCTACTCTGCAGATCTGCCTTGCAATTCTCACTTAAAAAGAACAATAATTGAAAACCCACCATGCCGTTGGGTATAATATTCTAGGTGCTGATGCTATACACAAGAGTATACATAAGAGCAGAGCAAGAGCCTTTTCAGTTTGCAGAAAGAAAGATCAAGGTTTTCTCATGAGGGAAGGAGTATGTTTCAGGCATTCAAAGATTGTCAAATGCGTGCCCACTTGCTGTTTTGCCATTCTCTTCTCACTGTAACCGTCCCTGCCTTTTTTCAGCAACTGACCTGTATTGCATAATCAAAAGGGATCTGCACATCAAAATAAAATAAATGCGTTTTGAAACTTGATAAAACCAAAGGACATCAGGGCTGCCTTCTGCTGATATTTGTATATAAACCTTAATTAGAAGCAAGTCTAGTGCTCCCAGTTTGGTTTCTTAGGTACAAATAAAAGTTTAGAGCAGCCATCTATGCACTGCAGCAGCTGAGCTGCAGGAGGGAAGGAGGTAATTATATTAATGTGATCCAGCTCTGACATGTCAATATATTCCAGTGCAATGTGAAGCAATTGCATCACATCTAATTGACAGTCTGCTGTCTTAATACATTTCCTATTAAATCTTTCTACGTGATACTGAATTTACTTCTACAGTGATTTTGGAAGTTTGTCCTAAATGCCTGACTTATTTGTGTGCTCTGGAAATATTTGCTTTCTTTAGTTGCTGCAAATTTAACCTGTTAACTTGTATTTTCAGCTAAAGAACTTTATAAAGAGTTATGAAGGGGGAGCTGCTGTCTCTTTCTCTCGTGCCGTGGAAACAGTGGAAGCCAATGTGCGGTGGCAAAGGCTTTATAAGGAAGAACTGTTCCAGTGGCTAAGAAAATCCTTGACACAGTAATCTGTCTTTTTAGCCAACCATTTAACATGACTCACTGCAAGAAGAAGAGGAGACATTTTAAGTGTGTTCAACATGAAAATCATGAAGACAAGATCAGATTGCAGGGATAAGGTTTTTTGTTTTATTTTTTTTTCATTGTGGATTTTTCTTTTTACACTGAACTCTTGTAAAATTGTCAAGAAGATTTACAGAAGAGAAGATCATGAATGCTTGTGAAACCCAGTCCTCAATGTACACAACCAAACATGATATTGCGGTGCATGTAAATGTCAAAAAAAAAAGAACAAAAAATCCTTCAAAGACTATTTTGTGCATGCTTGTACTGTCTCTGCCTGTATTTTAGCATGCTTATGTATAACAGCTGCATTTTGTATGTGAGTTCCGGTTACATCAAAGTTGGGCATTATACAGAGCACAAAGACTACGACAATCACTATTTCAATGAACAAAAGGAAAGCAAGGAAAAGGAAATGCAGAAGGCTTCCAGCTTGGGGCAGTATGAGATGTAAAATCAACTTTCCCACTTGCTGCCAGTTTGTCTACCACTCAGATTGTCTCTTTAATGATTACAAAGATGCCAGCTCATTTTTTGAGTTACTAGTTGTATCTGCAGTCCTATATTTAACATTCCTATATTTAAATAAGCAGAATAGTGAGAGAGAAGAGAAAGAGAAAAGGGCCAGGAGTGGGGTTGAAGAGAGAAAATGAGAAGGACATCATCACTGCATTATAGTTACATACATTTGTTCACTGCTGATCAGTGAAACAGTTTCAACTGTGAAAGTGTGCTGGGGCAGGAGCTTTGCACTGATACCACAGAATCCATTAACCACCTCTTCTCAGCTACTTTACAAGGCACTGATACTCGCAATGGGTCACCCAGGTCACCCAGCCTGTGCAGTAGTAAGTTTTGTAGCTCATAGTGCACAAGTATTGTAAATAAACATAAGATTCAAATGGAACTTAGGAAAAAGGGAGAATATCTTGCATGCAAAGACTTAAAATTACCCAAGAGGGCTGTCTTGCATGTGGTAGACCAGTCTCTGTAGTGATTTATTATGATAGACAGGTCAGATGCTGTATATGGGCAATACTTTTGCAAATATGGAATGTACCATTTATGCCATCATAGAAAAGTGAAATATGGAGAAAGTGAGGGGTGCGTACATGTGTTTATTTGTACTGACTAATACTGAGAACATGGTTTTCTTTCTGTTCCCTTGTACTTCACACAGACTGTTGTTCATGAATGACATTTTTTAAATCATGTTAGTTTCTTCTCAGTTCTTAATCCGAAAGATCAGTGACACAGCAGAATTGTACAATGACTCTGCACACTGGAGCTAAATGCTGAGGATAAAACCGGTGGGGTCCAAATACTCTCTCGTGTCTACACTGTGGAGGAAAAAGCCACAAGAATACAGTTTTCAGGAGTCAGATTGCAGCGGCTTCAGAGGTAGAATGTAGATCTGGAATGGTGTTTCTCTATCCTGTCCCAATGTATCCCAACCATCTGACCACATCACGGCCGTGTACTTTGGGAACACTTGGCCCACCAAAGTAGAGAGCAGCCATTCTATCTGGTTGTTGCCCTCACAAGGCATGGAAATTACTAACATGCTTTACAGTTGCAATTGCTTATCCCCAGTAAGTTGTGAATTGAAACATTAGTGTGAAAAGAACCAAACTCAAGCATCTTCAGATATTTTCGGAGTTGTGTAGAGACAGTATTGTTTTCTGGGGTCTCATTCTCTAGGTATTCTGCTCCTCAAAAACTAGCAGACCCATCCCATAACTAAGCAGTTGTACCCATCTTGCACCTGTCATTGTGTGTCCTTTACTGTCGGAGGGTGTTGTTTGTGGATTGGGTGCATGATATCCTTGTGTGGGCATTTGTTCAGCTGTTCAGTGCTGTGTAGCACATCAGCTTGACTCACATATAACCAAAAGAAGAGGGAATCCTGTGCTCTTCTACTGTTAACTCTTTGCCTTATAGTAAGCCCTAAACTTTTGTGCTGTGTTACAGTGCTAGTAAACCTACTGCCCAGAGACATTATCATGTCGAAGCTGAGTGAAATCCTCCTCCTCCTTTGTATTTTACCTACCTCACAGGGGTGTTGTGAGGCTTGACTAATGTTAGCAAAGCACTTGAATATCTTCTTACGAAAGGCATTTAAAAGTGAAGAGTATTATTTTATGCGGTTGACCAAACTCAAACTCAATGCCAGTATGTAGCGTCACATTTTTAATTTCTACTGAGAAAAATCACATGCAGACTTTTTTTTATTATAAAAAAAGCAAGCCAAATGCTATTTAATATAACCTCTACCCTGTAATGAAGGCCAGAATTATGATATCCAAAGGGTGTGCAGAAAGCCAAGTCCTCAAATATGAACTGCTTGGAGGATTTCAGAGAATGGAAGAGTGTGAAATGGCCTGTCCCTTTACAGTTTTATTCAATATTGTCTTTGATGACTTTTCTTTTCCAGAACCCCAGATTAAACCACATACCTTGCTAGATGCACATAAAAGTTTCTGTTTTTCCCACTGATAAAGGACAGGCTAACAGTATATTCCAAAGTCAAAAGTTCATTACAGCCTGTGTGTTTTGCGCAGTGCACAAAAATTTCCACTCTTGCTCATTTGAATTGAAGTTCTTGCACATTTAGCTGGTGTTGGATGTAAATTGATATTTTAGTGGCCTTGAGCAACTGGTCTACCACAGATATCAAGCCCCAAATGTATATATTATATATACCTATTGATGTGTTGCTTATAATTATTGTATTCTAATGTTAGTGTTATTGATCTAAGTTTGAACTGGCCTTTCCATTATAATTCTCTCTTAATTTATTTTTTATGTTTTGTGTTTTGCTGTTTCATACTGAATTAGGATTAAATTTAAATGGATTAAATCTAAAAAAACTGAAACTGTGTTCTGCAATATTCAAACACCCTGCATTTGATTATATGTCTTTAGGAACCTTTTTCTAAGTTTCTCACAGCTGTGTGTTAAAGGATAGTTGATTCCTCATGCAAAGTTCTAATACAGTCTGCTTAGTAAAGTCTATTTATCTTACTGATTTTCTTTCTTTTTTACCAGTCCTTTTCTTCCCTTGTCCATATCTAAAGATGGTCCTCATTTTTATGGTTTGGATTGTGATTAGGAAGCCAAATACTCCATACTTTTCAGCATTTTCTAATCCAGTGTTTTACTTTGTCCTTTCTAGTGAGAGGAGATCATGCAAAATGTGAATGCAGAGTGGACATGGACCTGAGTGTCATTTTATAGAGATTTGATGAGGGTTGAATCTCTGATCAGCCTTTGTATGACTCAGGATCCTTTGTAGTTATTAATTGATATGGCTTCCTAAATCATATGGGAAGACATATGAATAGACATGATTCTATGCCAGCATAACGAAATAGCTATTGTATTTTTATAAAGTTGTCCACTACAAGTATCTCGGCCTATTACTTTGTATCTGGTAGAATTATTCATGTATCCACTGCTAATAGCTGTTAAAATGGTAGTAGGTACTAATTGTGACTAGGGCAGAACACTGTGAAAACATTCTTCTGAAATGACATGTCACTTCTGCTGTTACTGGGAGTACTTGGACATTTATTATGATAAAAAAAACTTCATGTGTTTTCAAGTACATCTAAATTTGTGACCTTTGATTATCTTTTCAGTGAATATAGCAAGAATTCTGATACTATGTTGGAAACTGGAAGTGAATTTTCTGTAGCTTTTGGGCTGTTGTAGATATTTCACTGATCTTTAGAGTGCCAAAGGAAATATGCCCACTGATGCAATAGCGTGCTTTCACAGCAAAGATCCTGAACCATGCAATTAAGTCCTTAGTAGTAAGTAATAAAAAATGAAAAATATTTGTGTGTGTGTGTGTGTGTGTGTGTGTGTGTGTATGTAAAATCCTCTGTAGAGATACCTTTCCCATAAAAATCTAATTATTTGAATAGAATAAAGTGAAGCTAGTATTTGCAGGGGAAGATGCCTTTATTTAGATACCTGCATAATAAGGTTTTGGTTTTCCACATGATCATAGATGATACTGAAAACAGACTTTGAGTCAAATGTGCAAGTTTCTCTTTGAGGAAGATGGATGTGGGTTTGAAAACTGTTTATGTGGATAATCAGCTTAGCACAACTTCTGCTAGGAGTGCTCACCATATCAGGCTGCCTGCCCTAAGCAGGATATATAGCCACAGTGTCAGTATGAGCATGAAGGAGTAAAAGGACCATCCAGATGTGGAGCAGCCTGAAGAGAGTCTGTTTGCCCAGCTACAGATGGAGCAGTCAGAAAACTGCTGGCTGTATCATCTGCCACTGCTGCCAGACCACCTGGGTTAGGAAAGCAGTTGGGAACCACTGAAATGCAGAAAGGCTCCATCCAACTTTCTTTCAGCTGTTGGAAGAGGCAGAAGGTCCTTTTGCTGTGTGTGGGTTGTGGGTGATCTTCAGAGGTGAATGTCACTGCCTTGTGCTAGCAGAAAGCAGGAGTTCAGCTAATGAACCTGCACTGCTCAGAAAAAAACATAAGCCCTGAGCTCTGGCCACCCCAACTGAAAAGTGCTGACCAAAATGTTTGTAAAGGTCTAGAATATTATAGTGTCCCTTCTTCAGAAGTATTTTCAGTCAAATATTTAATTTTCAAATACAAATAGGAACACAGACACTGTTTTTCTTTATTATGTTTTTGTTAATATTTGAGAGTGTATGAGGAGTTTCCTGGGCTTTTTTCTAACAGGTGGTTTGGAAGGTTGTCGCTACAAATTATTTATGGTAAAAATTCTAGCAATAGTAGTAACTGTACTAATCCCATAAAAAAAAAATCACATGCCTGTGCAAACCTGTATGGCACCAGTGACTGTGTAGCACCCTTTTTGCACATAAAAAATGTAAAAAATTGGCCACTTTGTTTCTCATATGTCTGTGCAAGGTTCTGCCTGTCTTAATATCGGTTCTGAAACCCAGTGAAACCACTCTGACTTGAGCAAGTAGTCCATGCTAACAGGAGTAATTTTGTTTTCAGTGGGAAGGGGAGAAAGGATTTTTCACCAAAGTAAGGCCACGTGCACTAGTTGGAGCAGAATTTTGAAATCAAGTATATTTTGAAGAATCTGGTTAAACTTAGTTCTTTCTTGTGTCTGTGCTGACAGTGGAAGGGGATTCTGAGCTTGACCTCAGAATATGGTAACACAGTTTAGGTTAGAATTTAAAAGACATGGAGCCAGTTTCACTGAGATGTGTTTAAGGAGAATCACCCACATGACAAGTGCTGTGAGTCAGACCAAATGTAATTTCTCAGAAGAAAAGGCATTTATATTTGACCAATTTGTAAGTAATGACATAAGTGCAACTTTGCCAAACAGTATTTCAGAATGCTTTGTTTATTTCATGTGTACCATTTCGTAAGAATATCAAAGCAATCTTGGTAGAGAACACAGGTGAGCAGCTTCATGAGAGTGGAGGGGCCGTGCTGCATCAGGCAGTCATGAGCCAGGAGGCTTTTGCCAGAGTGCCCCAGCATTTTCTGGATGACATCACTTGGATTTGCCTGATCAGGATAGCCGTGGTACAATGGACCAGGCCAGCAGCCAAGATGCAGTCTCAGTTCTTTGTGATACATTTCACTCCACTTAATAGGTTGGTTTCTGTAATTTCAAAATAATCTGCAGCCAAACTGGTGGAGGGTGTGTGGCCTCAGAGCTTCTGTTGGTGCCCAGTGAGGTAGATCCATTGAAGTGACTGATGTGAATTCTGGCTGAGGATCTACCCCATTGCTCCCAAAACAGCCCTGGCGGTGGCAGCTCGGCTGCCGTACAGGATGTTTCGCCTATTTGTATCTAGGTTTCAGTAGCACATATTGGATGACAAATGTTCTTCGTTTTTCTTTGGCTTTTCATTAGATGAATACTTTGTGATTGGTTCCAATGTGATAAAGCTTTATGATCTTTTTGGAGAACTGCAGAATACTGTACTGTGAAGAGTGTGGCTACTACTCTCTTTTTCCTGCAAACAACAGATTTCAGCAAAGATGGACTTCCCTGGACTTGGACACTCTGTGAAAAAAAACCAAACTGATAGTTTCTGATGGAAAAATCATTGTAATTACTGTATAACTACCCTGTATAAAGACAGCTTTATTATATGTGTAAATGTAATTTTGCTATGTTGTTGTTATGTTTGAGAGACAATAGGCTTTGGTGTGGGTGAGACATACAGCCTTATAAAAACAGGTATTGTAGCAGCCTGTCTGATGTTTTACTGAAAGGTGTTCAGTTTCTCTATTTTTGCAGAAGATAAATATAAAGTGGTTATCTGAAAACTAACTACACACACGTCAATGACTAAAATGGATCATATTGAAAATAAAGGCTGGATGATAAATTTCATTATTTTTCCAACAGACTCCACGTGTAAGATTTTTTGACACTTTAAGAAGAAAGAAGTCATCCTGTAGCTGTTAATGCTGGTTATAATGGATGAGTTCCTCTGTTAATTCTGTCTCAACCTTAGATTAATTCTGAATACTGTAATTAGAAGAACATATTTTTCCATCAGTTCTCAAATCTATACTCTTTGGAATTCAGGTTTTTGTCATTAAGAGATGTCATGTAAACTGGTTCCGTTTAGATACAGTTCACCAATGTTTTCACACAAATATCTGTTTGCCAGATCAGAATGCCGTTTTCATATAGCGAAAATACAGATGATTGCATTATACCACATTTTTCTCTCTATGTACTATGTGTACATGCACGTATAGCTTCTAGTTCTGGATATTTTGCTTTGAAAAAAGCATTCATTCGTTATTTGTATTTATAGATCTTACTCAAACAGTTTAAGCTCAGCAAAACAGTTGGATGTTAGGTGGGATGTGAGGCTGTGTTGACCAAGACTCAGCCACATATATAAATATATAGGCAGTCCCACTGATGTCTGTGGGACTAATCACATGCTTCAAATTAATGTATATTCATTGTAAACTCATGCATATGACTGAACTAGTATTTCTGGAAAGTGATTTAGGTTGAAAACTGTTTCTGCACAGGTTTCAGGTGCAGTATATGGTGATATGTTTTTGCTGAATTTAAAATCACGACTTTATATAGAGTCAACTGCTCTCTCTCTTTTTTTTTTTTTTTTCAGAAAAGCATATATTTTGCATATAGAAGGGAGATGTTTACTGATTCTCAGTATATCTAAAATGCCACATTGAACAAAGTTTTTCATTTATTGTTTGGAACAATCTAGGATTTTTGAATAAAAGCAGAATTATTCTTACAATGCTAATTAGTGAATATAGAACTAATCAGAAATTGAAACCATTAGCCAAATAAAATATATGAATTTCTGAGAACAGTGTTTTCTGTTACATGCCTTTAAAAATGATTACATAAATATGTGACTGCTGTTCGTTCAACATAAAATTTTTATTCCACTCTAAGGACTGTCTAAATTTTTTTTTTTTTAAGAGAAACTTGATCTTCTGTATTTTAAGCAAAACAAATTTGAATTTTGTCTCTGATAATAAAATTTTGTATAGTAATGTGTAATTCATCACTGTCTTAATTTTCTGACGTGCAGACAAGATAAATAATGCCCAGCATTTTGATTGTGTTCCCATTTCATTGAGATAACAGTTTAATAATGCTGAGTAGATACGCTGAGGTTTTACAAGGAAAACCATGCAAGAGAAGGTATTTTTTGACATGAGGAATTTTTCAAAACATTAAAATGCTGGGACTAGTAGAAAGCAGAGAACCAAAGAAAAATACAAAATCTGAGCTTGGAGATACTTTTAAGCATTTCAAGACTAACAGGACTAAGACTGGTGAAGAGAGCAAAGGTTCTCTTTTGTGCTTTTCTAATTATGTAAATTTTGAATAAACAAAAAGATCTTTTCATTGGTAAAAGTGATTTCAACTAGAATGGTAAACGTGATTTCAACTAGAATGCAGTTCAAATGACTTTTTAATAGAGTCCTTGAATCCAGTCTATTATTTTCCTTTTTTGAAGAACAGTTTTCAGTAACAATGAGATGTGAAATATGTGCAATTATTTACCCATTGGATACAATCATGTTCCCACTGAAGTCAATTGGAGCTTTGACACTGACATCACTGGGAGTAAAAGCCAGCCTTGTATTTTTCAAAATACAGCTTTCAATGCCAGAATGCCTTTTTTCTCTAACAATAAAGATGTTTTCTTCTGTATTGCACATCTTAGTCTGCTGAAAAGCTGAAGGGAATTTTTAAGGTTCTGATTTTGCAAAGCACAACAGGCAGCTTTGATGCTTTGAGCCGAGGTAAGCAGAGCTGAGGTCTAAATTAGTATGTTTATAGTATCCTGCCTTTAAATACTTCACTGTATTATACTGGGGTGAGAATTTTGACCATCCAGTATGCATATGTCAGCAGAGTACATAAACCTTTCATACCCATCTTTTTTTCCCTGTGTTCAGGTCTGGATCAGGAATTCAAGGGGCCTAAGGAGTTGGCTTGGGGGCCAACAGAGAGCTTTCTACATTAAGAGGGGATATTGGAATGTAAGATGAAATATGAGATCTAGGATATACTGCCCCCAAAAGGGTCCTTGCCCCTCCCTTTTCTGCTTCATGTCTCTCTCCATGAATGTTGAATAAGCTGAGACAAAGGGCATGACCACCTTGGAAGCATCCCTGGAAGGATGTGAGGAGACAGAACTGACACTTCCCTCTGAAATCCCACTGGCAGCATATCTAATCAAACATCAGAGAGAACATGCTTGTTTCTTCCCCAGTGTGGCCACTGCTATCAGCAGCACTTCAGTCTGGCTGAGCTGCTTTCAAGTTGAGCATTTTCATACAAGACCAGATGAAGAGCTGTTTATTTGCTCTCAGCTCAGTGTCTTCAGTAAAAGCAGAACTTTAAAAGGACCCATTTTCTTTGAAATCTTCTCAGCTGAGCTGGAGGGCGTAGGAGGAAAAGAAGCTAGAGCCTTTGCCTTGTAAATTGACCTAGGAGTATTTGCTATCTTAATAACAGAAAATCAGCTTTTGCTGACTAATTTGCTACTTCCTCCTATTTTTAGCAAAAATGTATCTGGTTCCTTTAAGCAGAACCTTCAGCATGGAAGCCACCACCCAGAGTCCCACTGCTATCAGAGGCACTCTGCTGCGTATTGCTAGGAGAGTGGAAAGAAGCAATTCAGTGAGCTGAGGACAGTCCCGGCTTTTCTGAGAACTGAGCACATAAACCTCATGTTAGGGAAACAGTATTGAGAATGACATGACTGAGGCTGTCTTATGGATGGGGTGGGAAAATGAGCCCAAAGATATTTGTGAGAAAAGTGTAATGAAGGTAAAGCTGAAATTATGTGAAGTAATGAGGGTGTGCTGGGGAAATTAAAGCTTCATTGTGCTGAAACTTAGTCTTTGAGTTAGCAGCCACATCTGCTGTGGCCAAAATCTAATTAAAGTAAAAAAATTCCTGAATGGTTAAAAGGAGACACCCTGCACCCTACCAGTGCTTGTTGTTTGCTTTGTGGGACTGATGTCAAACTACAGAAACTCCTCTCTACTGTTTGAAGCAGAAAATTAGCCCATACTCTCCTCTCTGTGCCAGTTTGTCCAAAGCTGACACATTAGAATCTGGACTAATAGTGCAAGGCTTAGTGAGAACTGCATCAGTAGGGTCATGGTGAGACTGGATCCTCATGGCACACTTTCCATGTGTCATCTCCTGCCCTGTCTGACATGGTCTGTTGCTCTGCTTCTCAGGCCACAGCAACACTAGGAACAGCAGAAAGAGCCCAGGTGTGTTTTGTAAGGTTTTGCATTTGTATCACCTTGCCTTTTAGCAGTAGTAAGAGGGCTGCAGTGAGGAAACCAAGGCAGAAGGATCTAGGGGGCCTTGGTCTTCCATGGTGCTAACCTTCATGACCTGATCCACCAAGGTGCCTCACTCCCTGCTGAACTAAGGCTGAACAGCAACATTAGGGCTCAAACCCTAGTATAGCATTTTCATTATGTAGTGTATTGAACCTAGTGTTAATTGCTCATTGTACTGCTAGAGCATTATTTTTAGCAGGCATCATTTTGCTTATTGAACTTTTTCAAGAGTCATTTTGTCTGTTCTACTTACCATCATTTTTGACCTGCTCACTGCAGAAGGTGAGGAGAAAGAGGGGGAGGATAATAAGATGCTATTACATGACATGTCTATTACAGTAATTCATTTCATGTGGCACAGAGCTGTTGCCAGTGATAAATGCATGTTCGTGGTACAATTATGAGATGTACCTTGAATTTTTCAGCAATAAGACTGTCAAAAGGTTCCAATAGGCACAAGCACAAAGTGAATCCGACCCTTAAAAAGATGAAATAGCTCACGAATGATTTTAAGAAATGTTATCATTTTCAGAGATGCACTTTTAGATCCATTAACTCTTTATAGTTAATACCAAAAGTGTAGATGGTTTCTGTTGTACAGTCATGGATGTAACACATCTTTTTCTCATCCCACTCATCTGCTTGGCTAATTGATATGTTTCAAATATATTTCTATGGAGGTTAGAGTAATGATGTAATAATCGAAGTCTTAGCACAAAATCAGCATACATTCCCATATAGATGAGTGGAAATCAGAGCAGTTCTGTCCCTTTCAAAATGCCTATAAGGTTTTAGTTGGTTGATACCAAAAGTAGGTTAACCCAAGCAGCTAAGTAACCCCAAAGACAGATGTGTTGCTCCAAAGGAGAACATGTCAGCATGGAAAGCAGAGGCAGTTTGAGGAGGGGTTCTTTCTTGATTGTTTTCTGAAGATTTGTGCGGCTATAAAGGACAAGCAGAGGAAGATCCTAACCAAAAAAGATAAAGCAAGTGAGAGAAAAAAAAAAGACGAGACAAAAAAGCAAGAATTGGGACTGTGACTGAGAAAAGCTTACAGAGAATGCACTTTGGACTAAATTCTGAATTAAAAGACTACAAATTATCTACAAAGGATTATTTCACATCAACAGGTCCAGTAAATGATAAGCAGTATAATAATCTCCAGTGGAACCAGCATGATAGGAGAGAGCTGAATATTTTCACTGGCCAAAGTTAATGAAACATGCACATTAAGATATTCCTCCTGTAGTTACCATCAGCTGTAAGATGTTATTTCTGCTTGAGATAAATGCTGGTTGATAGTCACAGCTACATGGGAAGGGTTTGAGAAGCAGTAAAAGATCAAGACTTCCTTAATGCCTTATTTTGCCTGGTTCAGGCTGGTGAGCCAGAAGCCTTGGTTAGGATTTCACCCAGTGTACTCTGCAGCTGCAGAGTTTTCCCTTTAGTTTTAAACCTAATTAAGCCATAAACTGTACCATGTGTCTGAAGTGCTTGTACCATATTAAAATATAGGAACTGCTTAGGGGAGCTCTTGCTTGAACTAAAATTAGTTCACAGAATTCAGTAGGAGATAAATGGTTGACTCAGGAATTTTTTTTGTTCTTTTTAAATCTCCTTATTGTCAAGCACCTTTTTCAGTAACTCCTAGTTCAACCTGGGAAAAATAGTCAGATTAATAAAAACTAAAGACAAAATATCTGGATCATGGTTCATAAAAGCTCTCTCTACATCTGTCTTTACATAATTCATTCTTCTGTGACCTTGCCTAATAAAAAAACTTCAAAGGCATGGATGGCGTTTGCATTTTGCTATTTTTGTGTGCACAATAAATTAACATGGGTCAATATTTAGTTGATATAGCTGCGTGGAATTTGTGTGGAGGCTAAGGAATCAAAATTACACACACAGTAAGTGGGAAAATGAAAGTCATATTTTTAAAATTACGTGTGCAAATACAATTGCAACTTTAAAAGCATTTCCCTTGCGCTCAGCAATTGTTCTTAGTAATCGGGTGTAAAATTGTGCTACGCATTTTAAGTGTCTAAGTAATTTGTCTAGGCTTATAAAAGGACAGAATTCTACTACTTCCTCCCTACATATATTAAACTTGCAGCTTCTGATACAGAAGCTACATTTGAGAAATTGGTGTAAACAATGAGATTTGCTAAAACCAAGGGATTAAGGGAAATGCATCTTGTTAATTTGTTCTACAAAGTTAAGCAAATTAAGTGCAGGTATGTACAGACAAGTGGATAAACTCGAATAAACAGAGCTGACTCACTTTCAGTTGGGCAAGATTGAGTTTGTCTTCTAGTGTCAGTATATTCACTTACTCTGCATCATGCTAGCAGCTTCTAATTTGTATCAGAGGTGGTGGCAGAAGAGTCATATCCAGTGGTCTGAAAGCACAGCATGACTGGGACTTCCATGCGTCCTCAAAGTAATGATTCAATTAATGTACTATCCAGTCCTATTTTGGCAGAGCTAGAGAGATTTGAACAGCTGAGACAAAGCAGTGCCATGTACTACTTCCAAAGAGCCTGGTTCCTACCATGTGTGTCAGACTTGCTAAGTTTAGTTGTCTACTAGATAGATGCCTGCATCTGAGCTAGTTGTTGAGGATCCCTTACCCAACACAGTGAAAAAACCCAACAAATCTCATCATAAAAAATGCAACTAATGCAGTAAGGTGGATAGAAACGCTGAATATAATAAATTTTGATTGTAGGATAATGTATGTAGGAAATGTTAAGGCATAACCTGAAGTGAAAGATGAGCTTGTGGGAAAAACTAACTCCATTTACTGTAAATTAAAGTCATAATTGAAGCCCAACTCGGGGGGGTGGACAGAACCTGAATGTAAAAAAAAAACTGTCACGTTAAGGGAACCTCAGCAGGACTTTTGTATTTTTTTCCTAGAGCTGTCATTTGTGTTAGATAGGAAGCAATATATCCCAATGAAAATACGTTTGAAGATAGACACTCTCTATTCTGACAGATGACAATCCTCTGGAGTGGATAATTGCAGCAGAGTTGAAAAATTGATTCCTTGTTTTAATCTGATTTAAACCCAGATTCTTTTTTCCACACCATTATGTGAGATACTCACTTTTGTTCACTTAATTAGTATGTATTTAGGGTTTGATTGTTTCCTGATGATATTATTCAAGAACAGACATGGAGTAGTGCTTTTGGCTAAAACTAGTGTAACTTCTGGAGTGCTCCAAGGGCAGAGAGCAGATGCAGTCACGGAGCAAGGCTCTGGTTTCCTTCATTCATGAGTAATATAATTTTTTCATATGTCTTTGATGCCATGGTAGGGAAGATGTTGTCTGATACAGAAAATCCTTTATATTGTGCAGGTCTTTTCAGTTTGTAATGTCTTGTGTCATAAAAACAGAAGTAGGTAGTATTTAAGCACTATGTAGTGGCAAATGTAATAATTTCTTAACTGTGTAGCCAAGTGGCAATAAGTTATGAACACGGCTGCTGTAGAAAAAAAGAAAAGATTGTAGGAATATAAAACAAACAAAAGAAATGCTCATAATTGTGAATAAAGGCATTGGACCTAAATGGATTAGCACGCAACTTTAATCTGGTACAGGAAAAGGGCACCAGGCAGCTGCGTACTTAGTGAAGAAAGATATTGAGAGAGAAGTATGGAACAGTGCAGTGTCAATAATCTGGAAATTATGTATAAGGATAAATTAATCCCTTTGACCAAGCAAAAAGGAGCTTTAAGCTGCACAGCCTCTACTCATATTCCAAACCATTGTAAGAAGCATGGTAGACAAGTGACAGAATAGAAATGGAACAATTATTACCTACTACTGGGCTTCAGAGAATTTGAGGTGGCAATACACAATTATGTATACTTAGGCAGCCAGAGTGTTGCCCTTTAATAACTCTAATATTGATCATTAGGTTGCTAAATAAAAAGTGTTGGGAAAAAAAGGCATTTCTGGAGTTCTGGAGGATAACGAAAGCAACAGCATTAAGTAGCGCAAATTTACCAAGTGCAGATCTTGCAAGATAAACTGAATGATTGCTCTTATTTTGATGAAATTGCAAGATTATCGGATGAATTCAGACTAGTAGTTATCAGTTACTTAGATTTTCATAAAGCATTTGACAGCAGCTTTTCAAATTAATTCAAATTGGCCTGGGAACAAACCTGTTCACATAGAGTGAAGTTGTCTGAAGAACTGTCAACAAAAGATAATGAGGAGTGGCAGTCTGTAAGACTTGGGTGAGCTATCTAGAGGATGTCTGGGTTTGCTTAAGTTTTAATATCTTCATTAATGATTTCTCAGAAAGAAAGAAAAAAGCAGCCTCTAAATGAAATGTACAGTGTGAGGGACTTGTTGACAACAGGGAGAATGGGGAAAATTTACGAGACCCTAAGCAAAGAATTTTATAATGGACAGGAAATAAGATTCACCTCTGATTTCAGGCTAATTCTTCTGGGAAAAGTCATTCACAAGCTCAGTTACTTATTCAGTAGAATGGAGAAACCTAAATAGTATCAGAGCAACGTAGTCTAGAAGGAACTGTCAGAGCAAAGCAAGTGCAAGTTTGCAATGAATTGTAGTAGCAAACTGAGCAAGTACCATTATGGAATCACATTGTAAAGCATAATGTCACTGAGCAAGGAATCTTTGTCTAGCAATTTTGGTTTGACTACAATTGGATACAGTTTTTCATTCTCAGAAAGAATTTAAGAAATAGGAACAAATTCAGGATGAGAAACTAAACAAGATTTGAAGAGACGGCAATTGATTCCTCCAATTAGATGCCTCAACTTGTTAATGAAATTCAGTCCTTGGCAAAGAGATTATGAGAATAAAATGTGTCTATGTATTTATATATAGGTATAAGAAAATTGAGAAAATCTTAAATGAAAGACCAATCATTGAAACAGCCTATGAGTAACCTAAATGCAGTAAAGGAGAGGAAGTTTCTATGATTATATCTGAAGACAAGAAGAATCCTAATACCTATAGGAAGAGTATTTGGAAAGTTATCTTGAAGTACTTTGATCATTTATATGTTTAATATTTGGATCCTTACATCAGCTATGATAACATGGGCCCTTAGAGGCAATAAAAAGGGCAAGGAAGAAGTATAGCTTAACTGTCCCAAATTTCATAGAATAGATGGGGTGAATCTTCCAGGAAGAATAATGGGATGAAGGTAAAAACAGGAATGCCAGACCCAGGTGAGTGGTCTACCTGCTCAGTGCTTCTATTGCCTCTCCAGTCTAAAAAATATTACAAAACGTGAATTGAAATCAATAGTGGGTCAGATGTACTGCCCAGTCACATCTTTAAATTTCTCCATCTGCTGTCAGTTTGTGTCTTTAAAAGATGTTTGAAGAACATCAACCACCTTCACTTGCTAGCTAGAAGGTGTGTAGATTGACATCTGCTCCTGGACCTACCTGCTGATGGCAGAGTTACAAAGACCGTGCTGTCCTTACTGGGAGCTGCAAGAAGGGGAACAGAAGGATCTGGGCTTATTGTCCCTGCTACCAGAGCCTAAGATTAGCCCATGATCAGTCTTAGCGTAGTGATTGCCAGAAGGGATAGCTTTGGGGTGAGTAAATATTGATAAGAAAACATAAAGCTTATAATTTAATTTTAATTTATTCCCATCTTTACCTTTTTGTGTGTGTGTGTGATTGTGGCTATACCTTGAAACACTCTTACACAACTCTTATTTCTAAACCTAAGACACTTCCAGGAACAAATTACAGTAGTGCTCAGAACCACACCCCATTGGTAATTGAAAGCAGTTTGAGCATCTTAAAAATGAGATCTTGATGCATAGATAAATCTGGCAACACATTACAATATTGCCCTCTGAAAGTGTGAAAGATATTCCTGGCTTGCTGCATATTACATAACACAGCCATTAAATGCAGATTATCTTTCAAAGGAGAGGCAGAGATTAATGAGTCAAACAAAAATGATGAATTAAATGAGCCTGATCAGACACACTTGCAAAATTAGCTAGCAAAGAGTTCTATAGAAACAAGAAATATTAGAGCTAGATTGCTCAAACACAATTTTAAGAAGAGTGGCAATGCATATAAACATACATTATCACATTTTAGTATTCTTATTATATTCTTTTAATTTTCCTGTCAAATGCATGATGCAAAGACATTGCAGGCATTACTCCACAAACAGAACTTTGGGCAAGAAAAAAGGTGACTGCGTTCTCCTAAATTGAGTACTGAGACTGCTGGATTCTGACCCTGCTTCTTTCTCCCGCTGGTTCTTTCTGCAGTGGGGCTGGAGACTTCTGTGGGACTCTATGCAAATCCAGAAAAGTCTTCCCTTGCAGTCAGGCTGGAGCAGAGCTATAAATCAAAGCCACTGATTTGCTCTGTGTCTTTAGGCAAATCATTTATCCCTAGCAGAATGCAAGTCATTTAGCCTTTGCATAATAATACTTTACCCCCAAGGGATATTGGGACATCTGAGTGTTGAAAGGTGGGAAAAAGTTCAGAGAGCCTTTGGTAGAAGTTGGTTTGTGAATTCAAATTTTTCTTGTTTTAACGTGCTGGGATGGGCAGGATGATTTGCTATGTACCACTCTTAATGGCCATTTCCCACTCATATCTGCTAGGATTTCCTTGTGTCTTGGCAAGGCTGTCACTGATGCGGTTGTTATCCGGCTGTCACTAATGCTGACCTTGAAACAAAAGGTTAACACCTCCCCAATCTCTTTATGTTCACACAAAATGTTCTCCAAAAGGACACACTCAGTGCAACAGGGACACAACTGGTCCTTGAAGCATTTCGTGGGATCCCCAGATTTCTGAGGCACATTTGCTGACACAGTGCAGTACTGTGGTCCCTCCAGTCCAGCTCACAACCTGACTCTGCCTGTTTCAGTTTTTTTACCACCCCTCTGTAATCGGTTTGTCAGGTTAAGGACTGCAGTGTTCAGAGGGACTGAGTGGCTGGTACTCCTTTCTCTCCCACAGGTACAAACTGCTCTCTTGTCCCAGTCCCACCAATTAACACAGTTAAGTTAAGCAGAAATGATCTTAAACTTATCTGTAGTTGTTCTGTTTCAAAACTAAAGAAGGGATTTTGTGCCTGAAATCTTACGTATTTTCTCCAAATCCATCAGTAGATTGAATAAAAATTATATTTCTGCCTACCAGCTTTGTACAACCTTCTTGTGGGGATTCTTGGCTGCAGTAACAGCACCTCTGCAAAAATTTACAAACTCTACACTCAGTGAAGACTGCCAAGATGCCTTGCTGATACTACTTCAATTACCAAATCTTCTGATAAATGGCTGCATAGCTCTGTGACATTCCTTTGGTGAGGGAAATCAAGACATTGGCTCCACCAGGCTGAATACAACCTCTTTATTTAATTTATGTAAATCTCTGAGATGAGTCAAATTCCCAGTGTAAGTTTCTGGAACTCCATCCGTCACCATCATGATGTCTTTATCAGTTGATGCTAATGCTGCTGTTTTTAACTTGAAAGCCAAGAGAAAATGTGAAAATTGATGGATAGATGAATAGCTGCTACCCTGGAGATTTCTTATTCATGATGGAGTTGGGGCTGACAGGTGTGTGGTGAGTAAGCTCAATAACATGCTGACTGTGTTTGTAATTATATTCCCTATATTTATTTTTTGTAATAATTCAGTATTTAGCATTAATGTTTCAAAGTATTGTTGTAAAAGATCTATGATCTAAAACACTCTATCCAGAGCTTGAACTGAAAGTAATGTATTTTCTGAGAATGGGCAATAGAAATCACTGGAGAAAATAAAAATACTTCACATGCTTGATCACTGACAGAGGCATTGGCCTTGGAGAATGTAACTCTAGCAAAAAGAGGAACATACAAGATCTATGTGTGGCTGTGCTGACTGCGGCACAGTTTAATTGACTTGGATGGTTGACCTTCCTGGATACCTTCTAATGTGAAGGATTTTCATTGTGCCTTACAAGGAAGATGGAGAGGACACTGAGCAATGTCTCTGGAAGAGTCAAAGCAGGGAAAAAGTGCTGCCACTGCAATTTACATCTGCTGGCAGAGGCCTGAAAAAAGAAGTTTTAGCTGCAGGTGGGCTGCGTTGGGGGTGAGCTTGTGCCTGGTATTCCGAGAAATTGGTTGGTGCACAGGGCACCAACCAGGCTGTGGCAGAAGGTGGAATTGAAAAGCAGCTGCTTTAGGACCATCCTTCTCAAGGCTCTTCCTTCTCTTTCCTCCCAGCAGTCCCTGCCATCAGTTCCTGCTGGTGACTGGTGAGCCTTTGGCTGGGTGTGCAGACAGACGAGCTGATGTCTCTCATTGACACGGAGTGCGGTGGGGAGTTGGGCTTGCTACTGGCTCTGTCTGCACACTGGCTTCCCAGCCTCAGGGCTGGACACCCCTACAGTTTGCCAAATAACTCAGTAAAAGAGGTGGCTGAGGTATATTTCTGCTGTGAAAATACCAGTTAACCTTTTTTTTTCTGATTCAGCTTAGCTAATAGTAATTTTTTGACACTTTCATCTGTTACTCACACAATTTTTGTCACTGGTGATTCTCATGAGTTAATTGGTCCCTACAGCAACCTGAGACAGAAACCAGTATAATTTTGGGAGATACATCTGAAATCTGTGTACATTTTCCCTTGGGAAAGATGGAGACAAAGAAATCCAGTGGCAGAGCACCTCTTCCAGGGTTGTGGTGCTCTGTTTCAAGCCAGAGTGTCTTGACAAAGCAGCAATAATTTCTGTGGTTAGTGATCTCATGGGAAGAGCAGTGCCGCCTGATCAGAAAAACACTTCAAAGCACTATCAAAATTATGATAATTCCTTCATTTAACAACTCTTTCTGGCTTCCTATCAAAGTGTATGCTTACACTGTAGCTACACAAGTGTTATTATAGATAGCTTTAAGCTAACTCCGTCACTTTCGCAACCGAACAAATAAGCGGATATTTTTCTGCATGCAGCCTCGGAACCGAGGATCTTCAGACTGCTCACAGGCAGTTCTCACGTGATGTTTGCAATCTTTAGCTCATATTTCTAGTATAATCTAGTCTAGCTTCATACTGTGGTAGTTTTCAAGTTCTTAATTGAATCCTTCTTGTTTCAGAGCCTCCAGGGAAGACTCATGGCTAGAAATTACCCTCCTTGAGGACTCACATGCAAATATTATCATTTCAATTAATGCCACTTCTGCTTCAGGGTAAATTCAAAGATATGTTCTTAGGGCTCATCTTCAAGGACATTCATTCACCTTTTGTGAAGTGCAGAAAAGCCCTAGTCCACATTTTCTTTTTGAAAGACCAACTAAGCCCATTGGATATTTATAGCCTACATTAACAAACACCTGGTGAAGGCTGTGTATTGAAGTCCAAACTTCACAAAGGACAGTAGATGTCATCATAGCTGATGACTTATTGCCTCTTCAAGTAATGATGATATTATGACTGCAGCCATTGAAATGTTCCCAGTGATTGGCATTACCAGACAGAACCAATTTACCAAAAGAATATTATCTGCCTCCAAGAGTAATATTTTAGAATATTTAATCACAAGCAACACAGATAGCAATTGTCTTTTACGCCAAGATGGCATAGTAAAAGTTAATACAGTCATTTTTCTTACATTGTAAGCAGGCACATTTAGCAAAGGAAGACTGTCATTTTCTATCAAATAACTTTGATCAAGAATAATGAATTTCCTTCAAACTCCTATGTTTCTTCGGATCTCCATACTTTCTGCGGAAACTAAGGTTTTAATTATATTCTTCTTCCGTAGAGAAGGACTCTTATGAAAATAAATTTTGAGCCTTCCAGCAGTTCAGCATTATAACCTGACTTCATATTATTAGTGTAATTAAACAAGTTGATTTCACAGAGCCTATGGACACATTTTTCATTATACATTGCATGGACTCCAAGAGTAGATCCTGCAGAGTTCTTTCCACAGGATTCTCAGTGTATTCTCTCTTCTTTCTTTGTCCATATAATGGGACTCTAAGAGAGCAGTTTTCCATTGGAGTGCTCTACTTGCATTTTGTTGGGCAAAATCATCATAATATTCAAAAGAACTTGTTAAGCTTGTCCTACTTCTTTCCTGACAAAATTAATTGTAAATTTCTCTTTATTCTCTATGCAAAACTAGTACCATGTAACTTGGTGAATTCTGAGCAGCTTCCTCAATCAATATTTATGAAATGATCAGTCCTAACAATGAATTGTAGTCAAAATAAGTGGTAGGCCTAACATGTAACATTTTTGATTACTAGAGATTTAATCAATCAAAGAAAACAGTGAGGCAAAATAATGAGTGATTGAAATACTGCATATGAATCATTTTTATAGCCTAATTAAGCTAAAAGTAATAACAGTCTTTGTCAAGCTTGTCTGCAACAAAATGCTACCATGCTGAACCTCAAGAATCAAATTTCACATTCTCCATCACATGGTGCAGAAGAAATCAAATGAGATAAATTACAGCCTAAAGTGCCAAAGGAAGGCACTTGTGGGATAAACTAACCTCCATATTGTCAAAATACAGCACTGCACGTTTTTTCCATTGCATTAAAAATGCGTACCACAGGAAAAAAGGGTGTCAGCTAGCAGAATTAGATTTCAGGGATCAACTACTTTAAGGAGAGACAGAATTTGTGCTTCAGCGTGCCACATTTTGAGAGATCTGAGTCCTGACAGGAGAGAGCACAAACACAATCAGCAGCAGTGGCAATATATTCCTCTATTGATAGGATAACAGAGGGAAAGGAAGCAAAGTGTTTCAGAAGTTTGTTATTTTGGTATACAAGTAGGAAAACGTACTAGAACCAGAGGAAAGTGAAGGTTGAATTTTGGCATCTTGGCTCATAAAAGGATTGCTATCCTTATATTTTGTCCATTACACATTGTAGAAAATTACTTACGGTAAAGCAAAACTGAAGTACTGTCTCTTCAGGTTGAAGTGCCAAAGAGTTGTTCATCGCAGGGACATATACCAAGGAGAAGAATGATTTGGTTTAGAATTATGTCACATGAAGTATATAGTGTTAAAATGTGACACAGTGAGTCACTGGCTAAGGCTGACAAGTTCTCTGTGTGTGGGGTTGTGTGGGTGTGTGGGTGTGTGTTAGGAGCAGCAGCTCTATACAGAGAGACTGGACCTACACAGCAGGAATTTTGTTTCCGAGTAGCTCAGGTCTGCTCCCATGGACTAAATGCCTGTTAGCTGCTGAAGTGCATCTTCTGGCTCAGTTTCCTCCAGAAGGAATCCAGTGAAAGCTTTCCCATATGAACCCCTCATATGAATCAAAGAGCAATAACGTTTGGGCAAATGATGGGAAATTCTCTTCAAAGGTATGTTTAGGGCTCTCATCTTAGGGCTGCTTGCATATACAACTGCTTTGAAAAATTAAAGCCATAAAAAAGGCACAAAATATTAGCTACAATATTAGAGCACAAAACCATTCTGTCACTGATCTTATTCGTACTTACCAAAACAAGAAAAACACAAATTAAAAGTTTTTTTAAAATTTCAGGATCTAAATCTATACAGGATAACTAATCACATAAAACCCCCTAAAAGTGGTAATTACATAAACTCCTTAAAACTGATTTTGATGTTATATAGAGAGGAAGTTTCATATAAAACTTTGATTTTTTATTATGACTATGCATTATGAAATTGCTTAGGGCACTTAGAATTTAATACTACGCAAGCAGGGACAATAAGAAAAGTATATTTGAATTAGTCATCCAGCCTTTTCATAGTTAAAGGAGAAAAACACAGTGTTGTTCATCTCATTGTAATGTGGATGTATAAACTAGGTCAGGTGGTCATACATGTTTATATGTTTTGCCTGTGTGAAAAGACTAGATAATCAGAAAGGTACAGAACACATGAATACAGGTATATGAGTGGAGATGAATATCAATTACAATATCTTAAGTGTTCAGAATATTATTGAATCTTACCTTGATGAATCATAAATAGGTTTCACATAGGCATTACTTGGTGTAAACATAATGGACTTCATGATTTTTATGTCTGTGTCACCATTTATTTATACAAAATCTTTTGACATTGAGTGGTATTCAACCAGTATGGAAGCATTATTGAGGGCAGAAAATTTGCATTTATGTTCAAACTACTGCAATATTGTTTTATAATTCACAATTTTCAAATTAAACCCCAAGATCCATTTTCCCTCAGTTAAGCACTTGAAATAAGACATACAAAATGTCAATTACTTTTTTTTTAAATGCTGGTCATTTCAAGTAGTAACAAAAGTAGTATTTGTCTTTATTTTGATATAGTTAGGAATGAGATTGTTCTGAATATTCAAGAAACAGTAATATACACACTCAAGAATTACCTCCACAATTCACTCTGGATTCGCTCCTTCACTCTTTCTGGGTCAGAAGGTGCTCTCATTCACCACCAGGAACAATCTCCATGACTGATACTTCTCTGGATGAGGGCATAGAGGAGATGAAGTCATGAGCCCCTTTGGAGCTTTCTCATAAAGGATTCAGGAGGAAATAAATGATGTCAAGATCAGAAGTGACTTTTCCATGACCACTATTAATTTTTCCAAAGATCTTACCTCTGGGGGTGAAGACAGTTTCTGAAGCTGCTGGTGTTTGAGGGCCTTGCAGAAAATCCACACATTTCTTCACAACTGCCATCTTCTGTGGTTGTTTTAAAATGCCTGTGTGGGAGATAACTCAGTCAACAGTTTCTCCTGGTTTCCAAGAAACCTTCACATCTTGGATGATGGAGTATAGACACCTTCTATCTCTAGACTGTGTCCACACTGCTAAAAGCATTTGCACCAGGGAATGGTGCCTAGCTCCCTGGCCAAATCATGCCTATTTTATATTCATTCTCATTGTTCTATAGACTAGGTTCGTGTCTCCTTTGGGCTTAGGGTAGCCATGCTTATGGCTCCAGGAAATGACTGCTTGCTTGCTTGCTTTGCTCATTTTGTTCTGTTCAAGGAAAACATCTGGAATAATGCCAGGGTTTTGTTCCAGCCTGCCAGGCTGCTCTTATTTTCTTTTCTGTCAGGCCACCGTTAGTTTACTATGGGCCCTAGGCCATGGCAGGGAGATGCAGGAGGAATTTGAGGGGTGCAAGGACTTTTGAGCTGGTTTTTGAGGGCTGAGATAGCCAAAGCTGGCTGGTCATGCCTATGAACTGCTGGCTATATCCCAACCTGGCTCCTGTTCCCGAGTTGCTTCACTTCAAAGAAAGACTGACCTAAGGCACAGAGATACAGTTTGTGCAAGATCAGGAGGGCTGGGCCTGGGACGGAGCTGGGGAGTTAAATTGTCTGACAGTTCCATAACTTTTGACAAGGAGAAAAATGCACAAAAAAGCTGATAATTATGATAACAATTGAAGTGGATGCTTCAGATGGACAACAGAATTACAGCTGTAATGACAAATCATATCATCAAAGTAAGATATATGGGATGACTTTTTGCTTTGATTTTAAGCAGGAGGGCACAGCAAGAAGGTATGGTCTTTTATATAGCATTAGAATTATGCAAAATCATTTTGTAAAGACTCCATGCATTTACTTCAGAATAGACTGACATAATAAGGAAAAAATGCTGCAGGTTTTGGCAAGAGGTTCTTTCTAGTTTTTGGGTGGTGTTGTTTTGGTTTGGGTTTTTGTTGTTGTTGTTGTTTTGTTTGTTAAGCTTTTTTTGGGGGGGGGTTGAGGTTTTTGGGGGCTTTGGGTTTGTTTTTTCATTTGTTTGTTATTTTTTGTTTTCATTTTTTAAATGCAATATAATAGTTGTATGCATTCTAGGAATATGGGATGCAATTGCACCATTAAATATGAAAAAGCCCACTGATGTATTTACTCAGTTATAGTGCACATATTGCTGAGGAATGGAGGATAACTCTATTGTTTTTCTTTTCTATGATGCAATTAAATTTTCTTTTCTGTACAGTGCAAGTCACAACAGTTTCCCAGCCCTCACTGGAGACTTTGGGAAATTACTAGAACGTCAATATTTACTTCTTTTCTACCAGTATGTAGCAAAGCCAAGATCTCCTTGTGTATAAACGTGTACATGTGTGCACATCAAGCAGTACTCTACAGGGTATAAGGGCTAATCAGCTATAGAGTTTAAATTTAATATGATTTCCTAACAGAGCAAATACTGTAAATAAAATGTTTATGCAGAAGATGAGCTCAATTTCATTTTAAAGAGAAAAAAACCTGGGATATAAAAATACATAGAATAAGACAGCGATTTTCCCAAAGGAGATGTGAAAGGGAAGGACAGCAATACAGATTAGCCAGTGTTTGTAATTGTATTAGTGTAAGTATTCCTTTGCGTGTAAGTGAGAGGCTAAGAAGGATGCTCTTTGAGACGTGATCCTATTTCCCCTGTAGAATGAGAAATTACGACCGCAGCTCTTTAATTTGATACCCTCAGGAGGTTTGAATTTGAGTCCTCTTAGAACAGAAAATCTTGGCATGAGTGGTGCTACACTGGTAGGAGCAAAGAGGAGGAGATAAAGCAGGGAGAGGAGGGCTATGTGCTTAATTTTAATGAAATTATACATGTTGCATTAGACAAGGTAGACATGATGGGGAAGTACAATGTAATTTTTAAAAGCTTTCCAAATGTTCCTGACACAGACTTTAATTTTTAATAAAAATATTATCCATGCTACAGTTTTCTATTTTATGGATTCAGTATACCTTTAGATAGGGTAGCACCCTCGATTAAAACTTTTCATGTTAAAAGGAATTTAGATACCCAGTTTCTTTCTATTATTTGCTTTTTTTTTTTTTTTTTAAATTGTGTCATCAAACATACAGATTTTGTATATTTTCACTGCCTAGTCTTGGAGCAGTATCATGGATGTCTTCAGCAATTCCTTTGCAAATATATCTTTTAAAGAGTCTTTGTACTTATTGCCTATTCCAGACCTCACTGAAGTAGCTGCCAGGAGTCCCACTGATTTTTCTGGACTTTAGATTAGATCCTGGATGACCTTGGAAGAGTGCTCTAGTATGAACACCTTAAGACATGTACTGTACAACTTATCTAGCCTGCAGATATACAGCAGGATCACACATATATACCATGGCAATTGAGGAGCAGCAGATTGGAGCAGAATAACAAATAAATCAATGTGAAATTATCAGCTGAATGGTACATGTTGTCCTGAGAGAGCAGAAACTTTAAAAGGATATGTTTAAAAAGTAATTTTTAAAAAATACTATGGACTGTGTGTATACATATATATATGTATAACCCTTATGACATGTGATTTGTACTTACATGATTCCCAAGCCTGCACAAATCCTCTGCATGTCAGACTGAAAGGTCTCTATAATTTTAGACAAATCCTCTTTTTCTGATAGAAGTATATTTTACTAAAACAACGTATTTTGAAATAGTGTCTGACTACTTTGCTGTGGAAGCTGTGAAGCACAGATTAGTGACCCTGTTACGATCCAGTTTTAAACCCAGAAGAGCAAAGAAAACTAAGTCTCTGTGCATAAACCGGAAAGAACTTAGAAGGTTCAAAATATTCCCAAAAATGAGATTAAAACCAAACGAGGTTAGATGTTGGTGCCAAAAAATTGATGTATTTTATTTAATAGTAAAAGAGGCAAAGAGAAGGAAAGAGAAAAAAAAGAAAGACATAGACAAAGAAGTGTGCGTGGGGGGTGGGGGGACAGGGAGAGAGTGACAGGGGTTATGTGGAAGCATCTCACCCATCCAGCGATGTCCCGTTGCTCCCCTCCATCTGGTCTTCTTGTAGTGAGGGCCCTCCTCTGCCACGGCCACGCGGCCACACGCGGCCACACTCTGGGGAGTACCGAGTCCCGTGGATGAATACACGCTTTGGGCAGGAGGGAACGCCCACGTGTCTCCCTTGCAGGGGCCAGCTTGACACACTGTCCCTTGCAACACTGAGGGTCTGTTGCATCATCTCTGGTGCTCCGGTGCAGGGTCTGGGGACCCCTTTGGGGGGGCCTTTGATGGGCCATGTCACCCCTTCTGCGGATAAGCTTCCCCCACCCCCCCCAGGGTGAAGGGCCCCTCAGCTGGGCTCCTCTGCACAGCGGAGGATGGGCGGTCACTGCGCCTCTCACCAGGGGCTTTTCCAGCACACACCCAAAGCCTCTCTCCCCCCACCCTTTGCTGTGAGGGTCTGTGCGAGCCTGCAGCCGATAGCCCTGGGGCTGTGGTCCCCACCCTGGAGGTGTTAAGCTTATGCTTTGTGAATGTCCCCAGCCCTGAGTTGTTACTTTATCTTATCTTCATCAGAGAGTGGGTCCAGGGCCTCTCAGAGCCCCATTCAGGGTGCTGCAGCTTTTGTAATACAGTTTTAAAAGTCCTTCATGAAAATGTCTAAGTCATAAACTACAATATTTCAGTCTCTGACAGACCCAAGCAGGGAGAGGGTAATATTTCATAGTCATGTCTCTTAAAATTATGAAAGGCTTCTAAAAGAAGAAGTTTGGACCCTAAAATGGTAATGGGTCTGATAATCACTTTGGCTTTGGGCACAGAAATACTGCACAGTACATAGCTACTGCACAGCAGCTTGTTCAGTAGGTGCTCAGAAGCTCCCCTGTCCATATGATGATGTTTGCTCTCTTCTCGTTCCCCTTTGGTTAACAACATCTATGTGGGAAATTTTCACTAAGCAACCAGTGTGTTCTGAGTTAACACCTTCCCTGTCCCCAATTCTGTGCAGCTGTATTGGCCTGCAGTGTATCTACAAGGATGAGAGCTGTCTGAAGGGGTTTAGGAAGCTGGGGCTGTCCGTGCCCTTGCTATTCCAGCTCTTGTACTTCCAATCATGGTAGCCTTGCAACTCTGTTAGGCATGCCGGCACCCTCCTTTTCCTGGGCTAGCTCAGTTGCCCTACTCTTTCAACCATGTAAGTGTGAGCACAAGCTCTGGTGGGCAGAAGCCAGGGAGCCAGAGAGCCATGACTGCTGTTTTGCCCTTCCTCAGCCAAGTGGAAAGCCAGGAGTCCTGAACGGCTCTGTGTTTGACGAGAGCACAGCTGACGGTGATGCAGTCCCTTTGCCAAGTTGCTCTTGCCTGAAGCACCAGCTGACTTGCCAAACCTCCTGTGGATTTTTTCTGCATCCTACCTTTTCCTCTGCATCAAGTTTTTGGTAGGGGTGGCAATGTAATTCAGAAATTGCAGTCCCTAGGGGTAAGTAATAATACAGAGGGGAGAGAAGGGGAGACAGAGAATATGTCAGATGACAGATTGGATGTTACTTATGTCTCATACTTGAGCATTTTTCCAGACTGATCTGACCAGGGGATGAAGTCTGAAGAATAAGGATGGGGCCATGCAGCACAAGACGCATCCAGGATTTGGGTCTGGCAACTTTGGCAAAATGACTGTAAACGCAGCTCTTCAGTGGTCACTGTGATATATAAATTGAGAAAAAGTAGAAAAGAGAGAGAATTAATTCATCGTACAGTGGAGCAGAAAACTCACATCTGTCCTTTATACAAGCCAGTACACCCCATTTATTAATGCTGTTCTTCGCACTGACGGATCTAGGCAATTAACTTTCCTTGACTGGCTTCCCTAGTGTGAGGAAGGAGACAGTATGTTTATCTTGGGAACATATTGATTTCTTTTTTAAAATTCGCAAGTAAATTGTGTAATTTTCAATATGTTAGAGACTGGAAGATAAATGCCTGGTCACTTGCAATAATTAAGGGATGAACTTAATCCTCTAAATTCTGGGCTGAAACACGCCTTAAAATGGAAACAAGTGAAAGGCAATTCAGGGTAAATCGAGATTTGATTTTTTTAGTCTGCAAATTAAGGTCTAGTTTCAAAACTCCAGGCAGTTCTGTACCCCAGAAAAATGCATAAAAATTAGCCCTTCACACATGCAAGCATTAAGAGCATCAGATTTTCTGAGATAAGGCAACCCATGTGCAGCACTCATCCGAGATTAAAATCCACTAGCCCTAAGGCACCTATTTGTAAAAAAAATATTTAGGTTATTTCAGTGCCCATTCTTTGTGTTTTGATGTGGAAAAATATGTAACACTAGCTTTTATGTAAAGCTGATGCCTTCAACATGTTAACTCTCCTTCCTCCCTCCTCCAGTCTTTCAGTCTTACTCATGTCTGCTGTAGTCTAAGCTGAAAGGGAAGAAAGAGTTCAAAAATTAAGGACTGTCTAAAACTTCAAAGCAAATGGCTGTGCTCAATACAAGAAAACTGGATGATTAAGATGTGTTATGACCTCCAACAGTTTAGAAAGATCTAGCCTGTTTACTGTGAGCCTCCTTATCCAAATTTTATTTACCCTGATGTTTTTCACTTTGAACAGATGGTGAATCAACCTTCTGGGTCTAAGGCTGGCTGGGATTTTTGAAAAAGCTTTAAAATAATAACTAAAAGGATGGATAGAGTGCATCCTCATAGAGAGGCTGTATGAGCAAATAACAAAACACAGAGCACAGCTAGAGATTAAATGTGGAGAAGTGGAATCTGCATCTGTCAGGAGCAAGGAGACAGCCAAGGTGAAACATGGCGTGTTCTTGCATACAGCAGGCCAGGCTCTGCCAACCATCCTGACACTGGTGGTGCCTTACCCTGTGGTTTGCCACTGGGAGTCAGAGGCTTGCCAGCAGAACTAAAATGGCATGGCACTTCTGCCAAGCTGGGAGAGCCAGGCTGATCAATGCAGGAACAGACAACTTGCAGCATGCTTGCCCAACCCTTTTGGCTTTAGTCAAATTCGAGTGGCCTTTCTTTTCTCAAGGGCTACTCTGGGGCTTGCAATATCAAACTCAGGAAATCTGAATTCCAAATGCCATTTGAATGAGCCTCACATGAAAGAGGTAATTTAGGATGAAAGTCAGGAGGAATTGTTGTTCTGGAGGCTGAGATCATCAGCACGAAGAATAGAAGGTCAGACTGATAGAAGTGGCAATAACAATAAAAAAATGGAGGCAATAGCAAAGAAATCATAAATCAAGTGGAGACTCATAAAACAAATATTAGGCCAACAAATGAGAATGCCTGAATACAAAAAAACAGGGAGAAATGACCTCTGAGGAAAATTTCCTGAAGCTGTGAAAATAAAATGTAGGAAAATTAGCAGGAGTCAAGGACTGGCTAAACCAAAGGCAGAACAGAGCAAAAAACTCTGGCACGAAAATCACCATATCTTGAAAAAGAGAAAAATGCAATTAGTGGGTGGCAGCTAAAATTAGGTGTACATTTGAAATGCTCATTAGTGGTGGGGGGACGCCCTCGCGGCTCCTGGCAGCAGAGAGCCCCTGCATGGTCCTAGTCTGTGGTGCTACCAGCCACAGCCCTTGCTGCACCCAGGAGATGTGCTGGCCCTAGACCCTGTGCATTTTCCAGGCAGCTCCTGCCAGCTAAGCTCTCTGGAATCTGGCTGGAGTTTAAAGCCAAAGTGCTGTTAGCAATCCACTGGGGTGGATGTTTCCACTGGCAGAGAACCACTGGCAATGAATCAAGCAGTCAATGAATGAAAAATAAGTACAGCCAGACATCTGATAGTAAAAATATTGTCAGAGAGAATCTCCAGCTTATTTAGAGCTATCTGTTGTTGTGCTCGAGGTGTCTCTGTGGTTTTGGAGCTGGGCAGAAAGCAGGAAACGGGACACACTCCTTCACCAAAGTGTAAATACACAATGGATTTTGATCTATTTCAACAAACTGCTTTTTTTGCGAAAATTTTCAGTAATCCCCAGGAAGTGCTAGTGAACCAGAACTGGATACTGTCAAACACAGGACACTTCTCTGAGCAAGGCATGGGGTAAATATCTGTTCTGCTTAACTCTGGAGGTGATAAGATTTGAGATTGTCCCTTCTCAGGTGGGTACCATTACTATTGGGTCAAAAATTAACACTCAGTCAGAAAATTTCTGGTGGATCCCACTCAGTTTAGGAAGCTGCTGTCCACAGTTGCCTGTTCTGTCTCTCCGCCAAAGGCTGCTGGTATTAAGACATCAAGCTATGAACTCCAGTGGCCAAGGTATGGGTTCAGTTTAATCAAGTCTGATTTGTAATCCCCAGTGAAGTGTTGAGTTAAGCAATGATTAAGATGGTCTTAAACCACTTTGGCTATTAGCTTCATTGCAAGTGAGGCAGAGCTTTCACATAGTTCTTGACCTAATGCATATTTTAAATAATTTAAATCCACATAAAATGGAATAGCACCAACAGAAGATACTGAATAATCTTTGCAAATAGTTATCTTGAAAGAGATTCATGTATTTCATAGTATGTGAACTATATTCATAGGGCACTTACATAAATATATGACAGCCTTGTACAAATTTCTGCACAAAGCCACTAAAACCAAGAAGCCAAACTCTAAATTTTCACACCTGCATTCTAACAGTGGTTATTGACTGTACCAGTATTGTTAGCAATTTGCAAAAATAATTAAAATAAAAGATTTCTCAGTTTCTGCCTGATTTGTGGCAGAAAAAAATGTTTAAAGGGACAGAAAAATCCCCTGCATGTAAATGCACGAATGTTTCAGGACTGGGCTAGTATGCTATTATGGATAGCCATCCTACTGATAAGCAAAGTGGTTTTGTAGTGCATTTGGTTTGCTTTTCATTCTTACAGACAGACATTGCAGAAAACCTTTCCTTCTTCTGGTTGTTACTTTCCCTCCTTTGTTTTTTGTGCTTTGCTTCTATTTATTTCATGTTTTCCTTCTTTTCCCCATTAGTTGCTTTCTTCTCTTCAGTCATTTTTCTTCCTTTTGTTCTTCTTTCAGCAACATTTCCTTCTTCTTTGCAGTGATTCCCTTTTCATCACAAGAGAAATCTGGAAGAAAAATGGTCAAGGAGTATTTCCTCTGCCTCACCAGAGGAGGCTTGCTGACATAGTGAGCCATCTCTCAAAGGGACAGAATTGGGCTCCTGAGATGCACACAGACTATGTCAGCTCTGCTTTTCTTTTGCTATTATATGCTGTTACATTACATGCTTTTTTTTTTCCAGGCAGCCTTGGTCTTAAGATTCATCTTTCCCTTTCCTGCTAATCTTCTATAACACCTTCTTAATCACTTTAAAATGTCTGTCCTTCAGTTTGTCCCTCTACATTGCTCTCTGGATCATCTTCCAGGTGTGATGTGAGGGCCTCCTCCAGCCAGGAGCTACCCCCTCTAGTCTTGTATCTGGTGGTGTACATGCCCAGAGAAGACAGCTGATAGGATAACTGCCCAATTCAAGTATGGATGAATCCACAAATGTACTATTTCTCCTGATTGTGTATTCTTTAAATAAACAAAAAGTAAACGAAACAATTGTTACATTAGAGCAAATCCAAATAAAAATACAGAAGATTCAGAATGTGGAACTGGGACGCAAAAGGAAGGGAAATGCCTTCACTAGTGAATAAAATGGCAAATAATAGCCTTCTTGTACTTGTCCACACAAACATATCTAGAGGAATAAGTTGTTGCAAAGGCATAAAATTGGTTGAAAAATTGCAGAATACTGTTTTTGAGATTGCTCGAGTCAAACGACTTCTGAGGGATTGGTTTGCGTTGCCCTCTTTTCTTTCGTGTAAATTTGTTTCATTTTTCTTTCTATTAATAGCAACTGGAGGGAAAAAGAAAATATTGCCGTAGCAAATGTACAGAAGCTCTAATCAGTTCAAGGACCACTAGTTTTTATTTCTTTTTCTAGCTTTAAATATTTCAGCAGTAATTCAATATGTATGCAGTACTGTAGCTGCCTGTCACAACTACATGTTCTTGCAAACACAGGACCGTGAAACACAGATCAATATCACAGAGGGGCTATAATCAACATGCAGATTAATGAACAGAATTGTATGCACCAGGGAACAGTAGAAGAAGGAGTAGCTGTGCAATTTAATTGTTGAGTTGCTACTAAATCTCTGCTTTCTATCAATCTCTCTTCATTATAGCTATAGATGCATAGCAGACATAGTTATTCAGAGCTGCTCAGGTTCAAGTGAATTGCAGACCTTAATGAAAAAAGGTTTGGTTATTTTCTACCTCTGAGTCTGTGACAAGATCCAAGAGATTATTACCATTTTTCTCCTTGAATAGGATCTTTTGGTAATCCTTTTGCTCAGTAAAACTAGTAAAGCAAATTAATAGTTAAGCAAAAGCTTCCTGGAACAATTTTAAGTCTATCTGTTTCAATGTGCTTTTGAATGAAAGTTCCAACTTTTCATTAGTTCAATTAAGTGAAGTGCTATAGGAAATTAGTATAGTGTAGTGGTGGAAATGACCTCTAGTTACGTATTATTTAGCTTGGCTACCTGTAATGAAAGCTTGTTATCTCCATCAAACTGTCTTTTTAATGCTTTCTTTGGAGCCTTTTACAGACATATGGTTCAGCAGTTCCTGAAGAGGCTGTTCTTCACTTTCACAGGCTCCACTTGGGGGACACTTTCGCACAATGCTCATCCTTAAATTTCCTGCTGATTCATATAACTTCTGCTCTTCCCCATCTTTATTCACATCCCTGAGTTTTTAAAATCTTGTTCCTTTGTAGTTATGCCCTTTCATGTAGATAGCTTATTAAAAACTATCCCTCTCTCTTTTCTTTTCCTTTTTTAAAATTGTTTTTTAAAATTTTTTTTTAGAAAACTGGTACTTTGTTTTCTCCTATTGGCATTACAGCACTATTAGTTAATTATTTTCCATTCTTGTACCATTTTTTTCTCTTCAGCTAATCCCTGTAGAAGCATGATTTTTAATTACACCTCTCTAAATTCTCTCCTAGCACACAGAGGAAAGCTAAAGCCCCAGGATGTGATCCTTTAGCTTATTCAAGAGAAAACTGCACTGAATATTTGGTGACCATTATTGCTTATTACAAACTCATCTCCATTTGTATGTTTACATAGCAGTTTCTCAGTTCTCACATAGTTTAGGGTTTTTAACTCATTGTTTTCCAATCCTCTTCTGTGTTGGCTCAGCATTTTTATTAATCTTTACCAGATTAAAAAAAAAAGTAAAGCTTCTTGCTGGCCCAATTTAACTGAATTTTTGGCACTGAATTTTTAAGGCAGCTGCATGAAATAAATATATTCAGGGTCACTATGATTTTACTATTTTCAACATCATTCCCCAAGTTCTCTATGACCCAACATTAGAAATCCAAATGTGGAATCTCTGCTCACTCATTGTCTACACTTTCCTTTCAAATTCATAGGCAGCCAATCAAACACACAGAGCTTTTGCTCACTGTTTGTTTTATCATGTTGTGAAGCATCTCCATCTCATTTTTATAACATTTATACTGAAAGTACAGGTCAATATAAAGCTTTTATGGAATCTTTAAACAAAGTCATTTGCCATTTTTCCTTCTTTAGTATTTGGTGTCTTAAGTCCTGGTTAAACATGTTGTAAGAGGACATGTTTTTCTCTTCCCATAGAGTTCCTGACTGGCTTCCTTCCTGCATCAATAAATGGACTCTTATCAATATGTCTATTCCTTTGCTAACAGGCTGAAGATCAACCTAGAGAGGATTGCCTGAGAAGATCCAGCTTTTATTTTCCCTTTCAAGGTCACTTGGGTCGTCTGAGAGTCTCTCTTACATCTCTCCAGTCACAGGTTTGCATATGAGTGGAAATTCCCCAGCACTCATCAGACCAATCTTCGACCCTTTTGTCACAACTCCTGTCCTGGCACCTGCAAGGCAACAGGCCATGCTGCTTTCTCTAACTGGGTCACAGATGGCCCAAGCCAGACTCTTCACTTACTGAAGAAACATCCATGAGATAAATTAGAACAGATGTACAGCAACTTCTTCTTTTGGCATTTACACCACCCTCTGGTCTAATTAATCCTGACATTGTGACCATCGTAATATGAACTGCATCAAAGGAATGAAATAGCAGATTGTCCTCTCAATGGCAAATATGCTTATTTTCCCTTCCAGTGAGACATGATTTCATGTACCTTTTTCTGTGAGATAAGTTCTTATTTTTTCCTGCTATCTCTAAACTGATAACAGTGAGACAAAACACCATACAGCCCTTACAATGATGTTTGTTTCAATTCCCATGAATGGATAGCAGGTGCATTTAAGGAAAAAACCTGTCTACTTTCACCCATCTCTTCTGATGCAGTATTTCATACCAGAATTCTCATTTGTTTTTCTGGTAATAAGGTACTGTGCTAACAATTTTGGGTGCTAGTTAATAATATATGCGGCACTTATACATATTTTATACTAAAGGCTGTCTTAAAAGCTACATCCTTATGGGTAATAACCTGCTTATAAAAACACTTTCTTGAATTATTTATACTTATTTGGAACAACAAAATCAACTATCTTTTTATAAGGTCAGGCAAACAAGAACCATTAATAATGTAGTAACATATCTTGGGACTAAGGTGGCTTAATATTTATTTTTTAATCACATAGGTAAGACAGTTTGCTGCAATATAACTAACCAAGCAAGACTTGTCTATAAAGCATTCTGTGACTGCATAGGTTAATAGAAAATTACTAAAAGGGTAATGTCTGAGATTGTTTTCACATACAGGGATAATGAAAAAGATTTTTGCAAAAACTCATCTCTTTCTGCGAAAACTTTAAAAATAAGTAGCGCTAACAGAAATGTTATTTTGAAAAATTTACAAAACTCTATTAAAATTTTAGGTCAATGGTGATAATAAATGTCATCAGACTGAAAAAAAAAATCAGAAACCTGTCACAAACCAAGCTCCATACATCATCAAAAGTCTTGTCTAAATGGACATTACCAAATGTAATAACCCTAATTCGTCATTGTTTTAGACACTTTTCCATTGCCTGTAAAGACAGTGTAAATTTCTATCATGAAATGATGGGCTTTTCACGTAGTCTCTGCCAAGCATTCTTTACTGCTATTTATATATTCCCACAAGAGGAGGAGATCATTCTGCAGCAGTTCTATGTGACCAGCCGGGTCTCCAACAACTTTCAGGCCACTTGCAGAATCAAAGTCTCCAAGGTCTTTGCTTTCAGTCATATCTTGAATGGACAGTACAATAAATTGCATCATTGGAAAAGTTCCATGCGAACCAGGTGGTAGCAGCTTTATGTGAATTCAGACCTGTCCTTTCTCTACCTAATTTGGCTCTGTGTTTTGAAGAACTCTGGAGACAGGAACAGCCAAAAAGATATCTGGCAATTTCTGTGTGAAAGAGAGAAGATGCCTTGAAGGGAACACTGGCTTTTAGCATCTTTTGTCAATAAGGGTTTTACATTATTACCATACACTAAGAATAGGAAATAGCAGTACGTACTTTCTGTTACCTTACTGAGTGATTCCCAAATCCAAAAATAGATTCCAATATCAATTCATAAATGCCTCCTGAGAAAATGCTCCCATGAAAACATATAAAAAGAAATTCTCCATTGGCTTCCAATTCAGTGCTAAAACCATGTGCCTTCTGGCATAAATTTATTCCTACTTCATTTATGTCACAGGAGATCATATACAAGGAAAATAAAAAAAGTATGAAAATGATATTAGAGAATGTATTTATATTCAGAAAATAAAACTTACAGTATCTTTATTTTCCTACCTGAGAGTTTTCTTTCTCCTTTTCATTTTCTGTAATTGTATCTTACATGGAAGCCTCAGGAAGCTGTAAGCCTCAGAAAGCTGTAAGGCCTGATGCACATTGCCATGTATTAGGACTCTCGTTTCTTTGAAAACTTTTGCAACCAAAGCTTCTTCTGTGAGTATATTCACAGAAGAAATGTACTTCAACTACAACAAAGCTTCTTCTGTGTACATTGCTTTTAGAGGTCATAAATATCTGCGAACCTGGTGCTCAAGAGAATGAGGACAAGAAGAATACTGAATGAATTTTTAAGCATACTTTTCTCCATGTCACTACCTATCCCTGCATGAGATACTGTCAGTTCTCAAACAGTTATGTTAGCATCTATGCACTGTGTTTTTCCAGGGCACATGAGTGAACATACCAGATTGATTGAGTGCTTGGATAGCTAATACTACATTTCTTCTATAACCACTTGGTTTGCCTTAGGGCAAACTGATAGCAAGAAAATATTGCTTCTGCTGTTCTCCTTCATTGGTATTGTGAAAAAAAAAAATAGAGGAATATTCATGTGGATGGATCTTCGGTGTTATTTCCTTTTCTGTTTGATTTTGTTCTTGGCTGCAGTGGGTACAACCTTTTAACCAGAGACAGGTATTAATGGAAATACTGTTGCAGAGAAATCAGTAGTCTGTGAAGAAAATTGCTGCCTCCCAGTCAGAGGAGGAAGAAAGGTCCAAATGCCCTGGTTTTTTGCCTGCAGTCTTGCCACAAATCTGTGTGGAAATAGATTGTTGCTGTCATTCATACAAAAGCTGTGACAAAACTTTGATATAGGACTTTGATTATACTATAAGGGCAAACTGGACCTGATCTAACCCTTACTAATGCTCATCAGATACTTCCAACCAACCCCTTCTGAGTGCTGCAAAATGGTTTCTGATCTCTTTTCAGTCAGTAATTTAAAGCTTTGCCAAGAATCTTCTGGCTGTTGTTAGTGACTGGAAATACCAGCAGTAGTTTTTGTTGGACATCCTTAGGAATAGAGAGGAGATTGTGCTGACATTCTGATACCGGCTGAACTTTTTGAAAAATTCATTGCAGTGGAGCAAGCAGGTTAATTTGGGCTAATATGTGGGAAAAGGTAACACTTGGGGGAAAAAAAGAAACAGCTAACTAGAACTCTTAATTTTCTTTGCTTTTTTTTTTTCTTTGTACAGTTTTACAATTTACAGTTGCAATGGCAATCTCTATCATTTAACAATCACCATTGTTAAAATAGCTTAACCAGCTAACAGAGCACCCTATATCATGTGTTCCAGCAACTCTGCCATTGGATGGAATCCATTTTGTTTGAAGGCACTATTAGTGTCTTGGACCAGCAATATACAAGAATTCACATTTGTAGCCTTCATGTTTCTTTGGTTTTTCTCTGCTGTGCTCCCTGTCAAGCCCTGTGATACGTCAAATGAATATTCTGTTTGTTCTCTTTACTTCATACATATCAGGGTGTGTGGACAACTTAGAACTAGCATTTGGTAGTCTACTGGTTTTGTGAGAGAAGCTTGTTAAAATAGGACTTTGGCAAAGGCAAATGACCACACGTTAATGCTAAATAGTCTATGCTTCAAATCAGGAAACACTTTAGGCTTCAAAAAAGTTCATTTTTTTTCCACAGCAGCTCAGATTTTTTACCACAGTATTGTACAGTTCTCCAAAAGTAATGTTTCCTTGTTATTTGCCAGTGAGTGACCCATGAAACTGTAAGTGAACCATGTTGAAAGATAAACAAAGTGGGCTGTAAAGAAAATATTGGTCTTCCAGGTTAGCAGGAATGAAACCTCATTGCTATTTCTATAAGTGACTGTTTGTAACGAAGTCTATTGGCTACTTTGGATATTTAAGATCAATTCACCTCACAGTTCATCCTAGTAACAATGAATAAGGGACCTCGATAAAATCTAGGACTATGACGATGCTGAAAAACTGAGAATAGTACCTGAGCCATAGCTCAACCACAATCTTGGGGTGTGCATGACTAAACATCTCACTGATGTGGGCAATAGCCCATTGTCCTGGTTTTTTTTCCATCCCCTTTCAGAGAAGCACAGCTCGAACCTTTCCTAATGGTATAATGACTCTTCAGTTGTGATGCCTTTTTTTTCCCATTCCTCTATCCTTTGATATTCCACTCAGTGTAGAAGTGAGACTGTTCAGGAGGAAAGCTCTTACCATGTGTGCATAAAAACCCTGATAGGAAAAAGCAATAAATTAAGGGAATGCATTCCTTCCCTTCTTATTTTTCTCTAGATTTTAATCATCCTAATTTTTGGCTGGTTTAGTTCTGCAAGCAGTAGAAAAATTGTGTGTTCCTATGGATTTATATCTCTAATTCAGATTCTTGGGTGTTTAGTAGCATGTTAATGGTAATGGAAATTTTTCCTTACATTTAGAGCACGGATAGCAACTCTTCCAGTGGGGATTCATTAAAGTCTGATGGTAACTGAGAGCATCTCTTTCTTATCTTGGAGAGAATCCACACAGTCTTCCTCTTCTAGTTGCTTATTTTCCTGCATTTGGACAGACTTAGTAATTTTTAAGGCAGTACTTCTGATATAATGAATCTTCTTCTGTGGCAAACATGGTGAAAATTTATCAAGAGACTCAAGCACAAACAGGTAGAGAGAGAGAGACAGATAAGACTGACACAATGTAATTCCTTTCTTTTGGAAGACAAATGAAAAAATACGTGTTGGATTTTTAGATGTTAATTTGTTTAGCTTCAGCCCCAAATGCTGTTTCTTGGTGTACTTCTTCTGTAGATTATAAAGGCGTTTGTACTTATTTTCTTCCTGTCAAAGCAGTTCTATGCTATAATCAAGTTCCAGCTCCTGTTCTTTTGACAGACTCAACAAATTGTATGCTCTAAATCTGTCAGTGCAAGGTATTTTTATTCCAGACCTGAGATCAACCCTGTAGTTCTAAGCATTTTTTCACATCTCTTTGCACATCTTTTAGTATCTTCAACTAAAGAACTTACCAGACACATATATGCTATTCTAATATCAGCCCTGCCTTTTTTTTTCAAGTATATATTCAGCTTTGACCACGAATAAAGTCTCTTAGGAAAAAAAAAAAAAAAAAGGGTTCTGAATATTTAGTAGATTTTGCAAGATTTTTAAAGTTCCTAGCACAGCCATAGCTCTGATACATTTGTCACAATTGCTGGTTTTAGCAGTCACTGGAGGTTTCAAGTGCCTGATGCCTCATAGAGCACTGTTTGTTGTGAATTGTTTAAAATGAACAAAATGTAATAATTTAATTGACAGTAAAAAAAATTGTATTTAGAAGAACAGAATAAGTGCTCTGCTCCCTCCGTTACAAGACAACAACCCAACCCTCCTATCATATTAAATGAGTTGACAAACCTGAGCTTTAGAGGTGGAACAACAGGTTTCATGGTGTGCCAGTGCCTGCCTACCAGCTGCTGAATGACCCTGTTGTATACTACTTTTTTCTGCATAAGTACCTTTCTAAGTCTTAGAAATACTGTACCACATCTTTGGACATGTCTTCCATTATGCTTCAGAAGGATGTCCTCATTACAATATAGTTCACATCTTGTTAATATGTGTATTTTATAGCTGTTTATAATCTCTTTATCTGCCTCTGGGGACTAACTCTGTAGTTTTCCTCATCAGTTCTCCTGCTTGCTTCTCATCAACTCTGCTTGTTGTGGGACTTTTTATTGCAACACATCAGATTTCAAGTTTATTTTAGATTTGCTTTTTTTCCTCTTCTTGGGTGACTACTACAGGATGTAAGCCTAATCAAAGTTGGCCCTTTGAGCAACTGTCAACACCAGCTGACCTCCCAATATCCATTCAAATCTCTGATTATTTTTAGAAGAAAACAAAACTAATTCTGAAACACCTTGGAAAACAATTTATTAGAAAATGTATTTTTAAGTTTTTGTGTCAACTGGAAAATTTCTGGTAGAAAAACAAGGGGTAGCAGAAGGTTTCTTCTCTTGTGATTTTGAATCTCAGTTGTCATTTTGGCTTTTATCTGACCTTCCATAGGAAGACCAGATGTAGTTTCATGAGGTAAAAGAAGCAAGGGATCTCCCTGTTCTAAAAAATGCAGTGCACGAAGATATATCAGTGTAAGCTGGTCGTCATCTCTGTTGAGGCTTTCAAGTACAACAGCTCAGGGTGTAGACACTGAATTATGAAGACCAACATCCTCAGCCTTCTTGGAGACAAGCTCTGACCTTTCTAAGTAGGGAGAAAGAAAACTTTTAAATAGAAATTGTTAATTTCTTGCATAAGAAGCTACTGCTTTAATTTAAAACACTGAAAATCTCAACATTTAATCAGTTTTTCTTCAGAAAACAAAATAAATATTTCATTATCAATCCATGTAGATTTGTGTTGTTTTTCTTGCTTCAGCAGCAGCAGCTTTTGTTGCTTTTGATTTACACCTGGACAGTCTGACAAACAGAGGAGACCACTCTTCTTTTCCTCTGAAAAGCATGTTTATGTAGCTGCGAATCGTGTTTTTTTACAGAAGGAAATGTTGCACTCTAATAACTGTAATAACTCTGATACCAGAGCTGGACTTTTGTGTAGTGTCATGTGTCTCCTCACACTTATTTCTACTGACATTGATTTTTACGGTTCAGATTTAAGGCAGCACTTTCATGACCAATTATTAAATTTGATTCTTGGCTAGAACTTACATAATTAAAAAAAGTAACTACATTATTTAAAAGAGAAGATTTATTTTATTACCATCTAATTTATTTATTCACTCATAATTATTATGCACTTATTTCATTTATAGTTTCCTTTCTTTGAATGGCTCTCACATTGAACTTGGAAAGATACTTTCTCCTACTTTATAGTACAAAACAATACAACTGATAGTTTCTCTCAGAAAAGAAAATTATTTCCTCCTTTAAAACAATTTCTGGTAAGCATAGTACTAGAGTATCATCTCATTTGAGGAGAAAAGACTGCTTCTGCTGTAACCCTGTATTTATCATATCCAAGATAGTCTCACACACCTTCTGACAGTGGGAAACCAGCAAAAGTTGTATTGCCTAGAAGTTGATTCAGGGTCATAATTAGTGCCTTGGGGTTTTCGAAATGCATTTAAACATCAAACCAAATTTTAAAAGAATTTGAATCATAAATTCCGATATAGGTATTTCTGGACATAGTTAGGCAACAAGGAATGTTTGAAGCTTATGCAGTTCTAGTCCTTCTTCAGGGCCTTATGGAAACAGCTTTCGGAAATCAAGCCTAGAGTGAAGCAGATGATATCTGACCCTAAGTGTTTACAAATATTCAGCCAAGGAGCATTCTGTACTCAACCTGACTGCTTTATCTTAGACTTTGGGAACACACTGACCCTCAGCAGGATTTTGAGAACAAAGCATCTTCTCATGGACAATAATTCTTAATGACTCACCATTGGCACAGGCTGCTTTCACAGAATTGGAAGAGTTTTATGATTGTTCATTACTCACTGCATGTGACTAGTTGTCCCAGTCCAGTTAGCTTTGTTTTCACTCATTTCCTGTCTGATAGTTTTAAAATAGAAGATATAAATACATAAAAAACAATAGGCAGCAATTAATGACACAGTGTTTTTATTTAATGTTTGAAAATATTTCCATGAAAACCTGAGTAATATGACTGGTCATATGCCAGAGACTTATTACTGACTTGCAGGACACTTGTATCAAATTTTTCAATAAAGTGAAGACAACCCATTTGGTTAAGAATGTACCTGAGACTCAACATTTCCATTATTCATCTCCAAAAGACTTTGAAATACTTGTTTCTGCCAGGAAACAAAGAAAAACAAGAGAAAATCTAATTGCTTGTAATCTGAAGGTTTTACTAAGCAGTGATACTCAAAGATTGGGGGAGGGAGGAAAATACTTCATTAATATTGTCTTCTAAGTTGCATTGGTAGTTACTTTTTCTAGTTTGTTGTTTTTTGTTTTTTTTTTTTCCGCTTGCTTTCTAACTGAAAGACTCCAAAGGCCAAATCATGTGCAAAGGCCAGCAATGCAATAGCAGGTATAGGCAGTAACTTTAACAAGAGTGAAGAATTTCTTCTTGACCGTTCACTTTGTTCACATGTTCTTGACTTTATATGCTAGGTTTTTTTTGGTAACCATTACCGCTTTTTTTTTTAACATATTTTGCCTATTGTGATGGTGTCATATATTGCCTTATAGCGACTGAATTGCAATTAAGTTAGGAATGTATTTGAGGTTGAGGCCATGAAGGCCACCTTTGCACCAGAAATGGCTTTCAGAGTGATTATCTCTGTCTCAGGCATTTTATGTATTACAGCAGGTTTGTTGATGTAGCTAAGCTGATGCAGTTCTAGTAGCAAATGCTTTTTCCATATAGACAGCCTGTGCCAGGAAAGGGAGGCATTGTGCTGTAATTTATATATTTTTTCCCGATAAAATAAATCATACTGGCAATAGCATTTTTTTTTTCTTTCAAACACAACTGTTTAAAGCACTGGCTCAGTGCTTTAATAATCCTCTGCAAGTTATTGTACCAGCACAGAATGATTATAGGTGCACTACACCTGACTGAGGATCAAATACACTGCCCATAGAAATATAAGTTCCTAGCAGCATGGACTGGCATTTTAGTTAAAAAAAAATTTCTTTCCTGTGGCCAAGACTTCCATGCTAAGCAGTCCCCCTATTTTTTTTTTTTGTGTGGACTGATGGCAACAGCCTCAACTGTGATGCATGAATGCAGGGTTTATATTCCCATTATGGGTGATACAGCCCAGTGTCTCAGCTTAGACTTTTTCCCACCTTAAATGAATGTGCTATTTCAGATGTTCTGAGGTTCATAAACCTCATTGTTTGTGGCAACTATGGACTACGTTAATTGTGATGTGAAGCTGAAAACTACCAAAATAATAAAAATCTCTGCTCTGTGGAAGTACACTTTCCAATCAACTCTACTGATTGCCAATATTTCTTCTGTATTTCTTTTCTCTATATAAATGGTGTGAAAAGAAACAGGGGGGCACTTCAGTATCTCCAATAGCCCACATCTTAAAGCTGTAAGGTAGAGATATCTCTTCTTTTTTCCTTCATGGTCATGCAACTCCTACAGAGCTGGGTTTGGGAATGCTGCTGGTGCAGCAGAAGATGAAGATGAAGAAAGGTTCTTGAAATATTTTCTCTTTGGACTAAATGAATTGACTGTGTGCAGTTTTGGTCACTGCAATACAGGAAAGACAAGATATTAGAAAGCATCCAAAGGAGGGCAACAAAGATGTTGAAGGGTCTTCAGGGGAAGCCATATGAGGAGCGGCTGAGGTCACTTGGTCTGTTCAGCCTGGAAAAGAGTAGACTGAGGGGGGACCTCATGGAAGTCTACAACTTCCTCATGAGGGGAAAAGGAGGGGCAGACGGTGATCTCTTCTCTGTGGAGACCAGTGACAGGGACTGAGGGAACGGCCTGGAGTTGTGTCAGGGGAGGTTCAGGTTGGATTAGAAAAACGGTCTTCACCCAGAGCGTGGTTGGGCACTGGATCAGGGTCCCCAGGGAAGTGGTCACAGCACCAAGCCTGACAGAGTTCAAGAAGTGTTTGGACAATGCTCTTGGACACATGGTATGACTCTTGGGAATGGTGCTCTGCAGGGCCAGGAGTTGGACTTGACAATCCTTGTGGGTGCCTTCCAAGTCAGCTTATTCTGTGATTCTGTGATTCTGTGAAATATTATCATGCAATGAAATCTAGAAAAGAAAAAGGAAGTAATGATGCCATGCAAAAAAAGGATTTTTGCTATTGTGTAAGCTGTTGCAACAACAGTTAAAATAATATTAAAGCTCACACATTTCTCTGAAAAAATTTCTGTAAGTGCAATATAAAGAAAATATAGTTTTAGTCACTGATCTATGCAGTCTACATCACCTTTGGAAAAAAAAATAGTATTCTTTGCTTGACTGATTCACTGTGTTGCATATTCAGGACACATATTCAGCCCATCAGTTCTTTCCAGGTAATTATTGGTTACCAAATGTCTACATTCCAGTGGTCATAGGAGTGAAAATGGGTTTCCCTTTACACCATTTCCCTTCATTACATGACTTTCATACCATTCTATTTTTTGGTCTTTTTATGATCTTTTTGACAGAAGAGATTTTGTCTTATGCAAAATGTTTCGTTTTAGCTAGCTTGAACCAAGTTGAAAAAGCTTGTTTTATTTTCAGCAGTTTCCTCAGCTCTAACTTCTGCTCTTTGCTATAATTCTAGGCAGAGAGCAGAAATTCCTGCCATTTTAACCTTTATTTTGAATGCTGTTAACTTGCAATTCTTCTTTTAACTTTGTCAGCCACCTCTGAGCAACAGATCAGATTCTCTATGAAGGCACAGAATATTTACAGCTCCATATTGTACAGAACTGTATTAACCACATCTGTACTCTAATTAATCAAATAGAAGTTGTTTGTACTTGTTTTGTTGTACTTTGTACTAGTGATGCTCTTTATAGGTCCAACACATGAAGAGAATAAATACAGTCCTTTCTTCAGGCATGGTGAAGACCAGAATCCTTTCAAGCTACCACAGGCATCTAGAGTGGTGGTTTGGGGAAGTAGGTAATGGCAACAAGGTCACAGTAAAATGTTCTCACATAAGTGTATTCAGGAGGGGAAGTTATAATAGCAGTATATTAATATATCATTTAATATATCTGTGTGATTCACTATTGATATATAACATGCTATATAATAACCAGAAATAATAATCACCCTTTCATAATTATATTAAAATTAATCTCTTCTATTATCCATCCTGTTTCCTTCTTCCTTTACTTTACTTTTTTCTCTTGTTTTCATTTTGTCCATTTGTACTATAGGAATAATTTAAATGTCTCATAAGTACTTCTCTCCTAAAGTAGTTTCTGCAGATACAGAAGCTTTGAAGTTCTGACTTAAATTATTCATACACCCAACTAATATTTCTTGAGACGTATCACTCTGAAAACTTTCAAGTTGCAAGCACAAATGTTTTCACACATTTCAAACCCTACCAGATCAATGAACAACTGTTGGAACTTATTAGTCTGGCAAATTTCTATTTTTGTATGGTAATTGCTGATGAACTTCAGAAGAGTTCCCTATTTTCTTCCTTAGATTATCATGTCTTGAGAATTGGCAAGTGAGAAAGAATGGTGGGCTTTGTTCCTGAGGAAGCTCCACAGCAGCCTTGAAGGAGACTTCAGACAGAAAATTGCTTCTTTGAGGTTTGAGAACTGTCAGAATTGGTCAGGAGTCTTTATTTGATCCTTCAGAAGTCCAGATGGGTCAGAAGTGAGCGTAAGAAATCACAGAAAAGCTGCCACAAGCTAAATGGGCAGGTTGTCAGACTTCAGGAGATATAGCAATGGTGAAGTTTTTCTGGTGTTTGAGACTACATGCAAGAGGCTGTGGTGGTTTTCGTCTCTTGAGTTTTCAAGGTTTCCACTTATACAAAAGTAGAATTCCTAGATGATTTTTTAAACGTATAAGCTTCATAGAGAGAAGTTTCCCCGGTTTTGCCTCTTCTTCGTATGGCCCAGTTTAAGTCAATGACTTCAGCAAACATAAAGGGAGATGCACACAGGCTGTCCTTGGGGGAAAGAAACTGGAATACGCCATACTAGAGATCCGACTGAACTTCTCACATAGATATCAGAGTTATGCTCAGACCACTATTTAAAAGTCTTCTACCCTAGAGACACTGTTAAATTAAACAGACCAGTTCTTGTCCTGTCTATCCCTGGCAGCATTTGAGATCACCATGGATGATCATGCAGCACCACGGCAATGGGGTCATTGCCTCAGTACTTTCACTGTGTGTTCCACAGGTTTTAAATTCTATTCACCTACCAAACTATTGCCTCTAGACTTCTACTAGGATTTGATCCTAGTCCAAATCTTGCTCGAGTGGACCTTTGCTGCTGTCTGGAGAGTGCAGTGTAGCAGTTATTTAATCATCTTTAATTCACAAAACTGTTTTGTATCTATCTTTTACCCTACAGCTGGAGAAGGAGATAACGTCATCTTTCAGACCTTTATTTTGAGCAGCATTGCTAAATTGCAGTGCTTCATAAACAGATGCTTTGTCCAAACCAAACAGCTCATTTTGGTACACCTACTGAAATGCTTTCTGGTTACTATTGACATCTGTGAAGTGAAGAGATGAAAAATATGACCTCAATCTGAACTTCTTACACAGTACTCTTTTTCTTCCATTTTAACTAGATTTTATAGAATTCCACAGCTTTGCTATGATAATAAGTGTAACTGAAATGATTCAAAGCTATTTAGTATAAATATGTATTGATATTATTTCTGTTATTTTGTCTGTGGTATTAATTATTAATAAGATTTTGTTGAAGTTCATAGCTGAAAATATGACACAAGTTGACAGTGTAAATTCTTAGTTTCAGTAATATTTCTGGCAATTGTCCTAGAAACCCACAGGAATCACAGAATGGGTGACGTTCAAAGGGACCACAGTGGGACATCTGGTCCAACCTCCCTGCTTAAGCAGAGTCAACCTGTATCACACTGGACAAGAAGGAGTCCAGACCATTCTTGAATATCTCCAGTGACGGAGACTCCACAACCTGTCTGGACAATCTGTTCCAGTGCTCAGTCACCTGCACAGTAAAGCTCTTCCTCAAGTTCAAGTGGAACTTCCTGTGCATCAGGGTCTACCTGTTGCCTCTTCCTATTGCTTGGCACCACTGAACAGAGCCTGGCTCCCTCCTCTTGACACCCTCCCTTCAGATACTGATAGACAGTGATGAGGTCCCCTCTCAGTCGTCTCTTCTTGAGGCAGATCAAGCCCGGTTCTGTAAAACAGATCAAGTTTTGGGACATCTCTAAAATTCTTTTCCTGTGTGCCTCTGACTGAATAAATATTTTTGTTCACCATACCAAAAGGATCAGCTCTGGTGGTACCTCACCCAGAGTAACTGATATTCTACTGACTATGAAATCTTTTGAGGATATAGATTTATCTCCCCTCAGGCTATTGAAGGGACCTTAGCCCAGATTCCCCTTGATCTGAATATTGTTTCATGGTGCAAAGTACACATCATCTGTTAATTGTTCTTTTCTTTATAAAAATTATTTGGATTATTAGTAGCTTGAAAGATACCTATTAAGAAATATTGGTAAACATGAATACTCAGTGCTAGAATCATGAGATGAATACAGTGCAGTTTCTAACAAGGTGAAAAACCCTTTGTACAGTGTACAACTTCTTTTTGAGTTGTGTCCTTCCCCGTGTTACAAAACGTGCTCTTGAGGTTCTCTGTTAAGCACAGAATCAGAAATTTTTACTGTGCCGAAGGTTGCAGTTATGTGGGCAAAAATAATTGGGCAGCAGCACCCCAATAGAAGGGATCCAAAAATTCCATTGACTTTTTTTGTCACAAGTGGTGTTCTTCCCAGACATGAGAGGCTGTGTAGTTACAGCTTCTCGGGGCTGAGATTCTAGGAACCATTTCTTAGTTTCACAGTCTTTAACATTTTTTGGTACCTGGAACATAGGAATATGTGGATATAAATTAAATGGTCATATAAGAATCAGAATCATGTACTTTGTGCAAACAGGGAATAATTAATTTTCAGTCACAAACACACTTGATTATTACTTTACTATTCAAAGAAACCTTTAGCATTTGTTAGGATTTCAGTGTTTTCTCAAAAAGAGAAATCTAATAGCAGCACCTCTTTACATCTAAAGATGATGTTACTAAATTGTGCTGTTGGCTATAGGATACTGTATGTAGCAGAGGAAGGGAAAAGACTGTGATCTTTTAATGACAGCTAAACTGCCTTTTTGACATCCTTCTGGTTTAATAACATTTATTAGCTATTCATTATTCACTGTTGGAATACATTACTCTGCGTTTGTAATATTCATTTTCCAGGAGATACATTTTAATCATCAAAGTGCTTTAAAACCAAGCACAATAGCAAAAGCTTGGTGAAATTTAGGTACAAGCTGACAAGTTAATATTTGCTTAAGCATGGGAAAAAAAGTTTAAAAGTTATTTGTGACTGAAGAATAAAAGGCCATGAAAAAAATGTGAGGCAAAACAATTTGAAATATCTACTACCTAGCTCAGACTGCTAAATTCTGAACCAGAGAAGAATACAGCGGTAAAGAGAGGTGCATAGAAACTGTGACACATCTAATGTTTGCCATTATATTTTTTTTTTGTCTGTAAGAGAATGATCACTAGCTTGTAAATACCAATTACAAGGCAGAATGAATACATTCACAAGGCATTGATATTTTATTTTCCATTAAGTTCATGACCAATAGACTATTTCATATGGAAAATCTGTCATAAAAAGCCATACAGCAGAAATATACAATCTATGTGTGACTAAAGGTGTGTAAATGCATAATTGAAATTCCTAATAAAAAAGTCCTGTCTGATTTATAACAGTAAGAAAATAGCAACTTTGTAATTTAATGTATGTAGGCACAGGTAATCGCATGTAATTGCAAAATCATATTTTCTTTCAACCCTTTTACTGCAGTATCTGTATTTTCATCAAACTTCACTCTTCATATTTTCTCATTTCCTTTTCATTTGATTTTTGCATGATAGTTTCTTTCATATTTGAAACAGTCTATTGGCCATTAACAGCAACAAAAGAAATCAGTGCTTTATCTAATCTTTTCTAAATGTGATTTTTGGAACTGTTTCCTATATTTCTACTGCCAAATTAAAAAAAACAAACTGCAGAATAGTTTGTGGAAGTCATGTGACACAATGAGATACTTCTGTCTGGCCATAATAGACAAGCAAACAAACAAAATATATCTAAGTCAGAGCCTCATTTCATGCATCTCTGTTCTATATGGAGAAGGAAGGAAATGATATGTTTGAGAAGATGATGCTCAGATGACATGAAAGTCTTGCTCAAAAATGTGGGTATCATACGAGTTACAACATAATTTTTTCATCAGAATATTATTTTTGATATTTTTCCAAGAAGTAAAATGCATCCATGCACAATCTCAATATGTACAGAAAAAGTATTTCCTGTGTTAGCCAGGTTTTCCTGCAGTGGGTAGCATGACTTTTAGTTATATTTATCCACAGTCATTTTGCTCTTAAAAAGCCCAGTAGAGAACTTTAAATCTGATTCAGGGAATGCAAGTTCCAGTCACAGGATCAGCACAGTAATTTGTGAGAGATTTCCAAAAATAGGTAAAGGGCTTCTGGTGAGAACTTCATGATTAGCTCTCTACACTCAATGCCATTGTATTCACTGCCAAGACTGCAAGAGGGACAATTTTATGAAGTATTTTATCCTGGTCTGAAGAATCTGTCTGACTTCCTGGTTGAAGAGTGAGAACAACTTCTCATTTTTAAAGGGAAGTTAACCACTTCCAAATCTTGATAAGGATGGAAACCCTGTCAAAACATGCAGGTATCACTGCTTTGTAAACAAGATTCAGGTAGACCACTTTTTTGGGTTTGGTAATATAAACTTGTATATTAATTTGTGGTATTGTTCCTATTATGCTTTTACATGAGTGCTGTACTCTTGTGATGTACATGCTGTGAACTAGCAAATGCTGGCAAGTGGCAGACTGCTTGTCATTTCATAAGCTTATTCATTTTTTTCTTCTCTCTGACTGATGCTGTTTTATAAAGCTTTTGGAGTGATTGGCTACTTCCCTGGGAGATGCCCAATCAGAATTGGTGATAAGTGATTTTATGAAATCCGATACTACTTTTGGTGCTCAGTGTTTTGGATATGCTCAGTTCTGTTTAATGGCCACTCTTTATTAGAATCTCTATTGCAAGTGTATCTCTGTATTGAGATATTTTTCAGTAAAATACTCTAACAAACCTGCAGCTTGTGGAAAGCTGACAATTTCTACCATGGTGACACACTTATTTTCTGGTTAGCATGTGCATTATTTTCATCATCCATTAAAATTTACTGCAAAATCATCTGATAGTTATTTTAAACTCTGTAGCGTGTAAAGATGTGGCAAGATTTGAAGAGAATTATTAGAAATTTGTGAAAATATCACACGAAAATTGTGAAATCAGTGTTATTACTGGCTTATTGGACTGTATGTATGTGTACATACATAAAACTTTCCATTTCCATTTGGTTTATATGCCTTAGCAATTTTTCAGTAACACTGAAAGTACAACATCCTTGACCTTAGCCTGTTTTGCGATAATCTCAGTGTTTAAAGTGGTACATTCTCTTGATCACAGTGTTTTTGACTTGTGTAGTACTAAATGGCCAGGGACTTGACCTCTGACCTGATAGCTTGAGCAATAAAAGCATTCAGACTAACAGTTTGTGGTCTCAAAGGGGAAAGGATGGAAGCTCAGGTACCCAAAGTGTATTCCTGTACTTCATTCTGACACAGCTAAGAATCATGGATTTTTGCAGCATTCATTGGGATCCTTCTGTCTCTCTAAACATGCCAGGGAGGGTGGTGGCCTCCTTGATTCTTGGTTGGTGTGGGTTAGGGTTAGGATTTGGGTTATTTTAAAAAATAATTTTATTTATTTTTAATTTGACTCAAGTAGCAGCACTCTGTAAAGTGCATCTGAAATATTTTTCCTTAAATATTTATTTGCCCTTTTCAAGTGTGACCAAAGTGGAGCTATCAAAAATCAATGGGACTTCAAGGTTTTTGAAATAATACTGACCTATTTTTTTTTTTGAAGCAATTTCAAAATAAGCTTCCTTCCACCTTCCTTCCACCTTTATGCAAATTTCTGAGACTAGCTTAAACTTTTGCTTCCAAACTTCCTCTCTGTAATGAATTAATTAACTTTTAGAAATGCAAAATTCTTTGCCCCAAAACCACAAAAAACTACCAGCCTAAGATATTTCATATCCCCAATAATCTACTGCAGTACTAATATTCAGTACTACAACCATTTTTTGACAGAGGAAACACTTCTGCAAAGAGGAAAAAAATATTGCTAAATCTTTTTCTGATTTGTATACATATCATTGCTTGGTTTTGGTGATGGGTCACTCTGTAGGAATGCTGATTGATGCATTTCTGTGGAACTACCTTCAGTGAAATTAATGCCTTTCTGCTATGAATATGGACATCACATTACTGCTGGGTTGGAAATGAATCACTTTTCTGTGAGCATGAGGCAACTGATGCAGAGATAAAAAAGGATGTGGTTTAGATCCCGTCTGCTGGGTGTATGGCCCTTGAACAATATTGCCCATTACTAGGACTATCCATTTTTTTTAGATCTCATCTTTAAATATATTTTATGGCAACCACACCAACACCTAAGATCTGGAAAACTGTCTGTAACACTAACCACACCGTCTCCTGGGTATTACTCAGGTGCCCAGTCCTCCCACGACCCCCTCAGGCTGGGCTCTGGGCTCTGTTCCCCGCGAGCATCACAGCCTCTTGCTGGTGAACTGCATTCAGTCTGATGAGAATTGGCTAGTGGAGAAATGGGACACACAGGGGTGTCTGAGAGAGCTTTTCTGCTTTTAGAACTTTTTATTTTGTTAAAAGTAATGCATTTCTATGGAAACAAAGCCATCTGATGAAATTCAATTAGTCAAAAATGCTGTTTATAATAAACAGTTTTGATGGACATTTTTTTTACACAGTTGTAATTAACAATGCAGTAATACAAATAGTACCTACATGCTCAGACTAGTTATGAACGCAGGCTTTGGAGAAGGTTAAAATTTCCAATGACTCTCATAATTTGCTTTCTTAGAACTGAGCAAACCTATCAGGATACTGATATCAGGAACCTTGTTAAAGTTTGATCTTGCTGTCACTTCAGTGGGAACAAGACTGGACCCCAGCTAAACTTCTAAGATCACTGTTAGCTAGCTTAAATTAATTAACTATCTTCTATCTTTCAGCAGTAGCTGCTGTTAGCAATTTCATTTCATTTTCTGAATTGAAATTACAGTAACGGCAAAGCGTTTAACTTTGTCTCTTTTATATGACACTATTTTTGCATCTAATAGGAATATGCTTCTGGCATTTACTATCCTTCCTTTATTACAAGTCTGTCTGCCTTTCATTACATTTTCATTTTTCTTATGGTGACTATTTTTCATATTTATCACAGTGGTTAAAATTGTATCTGTCACAATCAGCGATCATATACATTCCTGAAATGTTTATTGATCTGTAAGCAACAGGTACAATAAATTTAAAAAATGTTGTTTCTCAAAGGACAAGAATTAATTCAGGTTTCTTGGACATAGGCAAAATACTCTTACTGTGGTAAGGATATTAATTTATCATGCAATAAATCTTTTGCTTAATCGGTCAATATTAATTGTGTGCAGTAACTATGAATGCAGTTGTAGGCAGTGGTACAACAGGAAAAAAAGTTATTTTTTGAAGAACAGTTTTTTAGTGTTATTTTAAAACAACAATGTTAAATTACAATATCCTTACTACTAATGGGTTCCAATAATAAAAAGTTAAGAGTATAAATCAGTAAACTATCTTATTTACTAAAAATGAAACCTATTTCTTTGGTCAGACTGTTTCTTGTTTCAGATTTTAATTTTTCATCTTCTGTGTTTGAGATTTGTAGGAGAAGAAATGAAGCTTTTTACACATTCTAAAATCAGTGTTGACAAATATTCATAGTCAACACAAATAGACTTGGTTTCACTTTGAAACTGCACTGAAAAGTCGTTTCCAGAAAATAGTCGAGGTCAATCCTTCTTGGCAAATGTTCCATTAAGAGCCATGCAATTATCCTGCTGCCTTGCTTTCTTAGGAAATCCTAATTATCCAAGGCCCCTAGAGCACACATAGCCAGCCTATTAAGGCATATTTCAGTTTCCTGCAAACTCTATCCCAATAAACCACTGTTTTTTTAACTAGAGAGCTACGTAGATGTCCAAACCTCGTGTGTTTGTGAAAAGAAGGGGGCTGAAGCTGTGACTGACCTAGTGTGACTTTGTGCGTCTTCATTGACTCAGTGTCTCTCATTTCACCACCAAGTCTTCTTTGTCTCAATAGCTGTGATTCCTGACAAAGCTGAAATCTGAGTTTCCTTGCCACTGGCTGCTTGGAAGGGATGCTCACTGCTCCAGATCATCACTTCCATATCCCTAAATGGTTGGGAAGTTCATTGCTCTAAAATTGTGTTGAATCAGAGGTAAGGCTGAGGAGAAGGTACACAGGTCAGTGCTTGGAGTGCTATTTCATGGCTTCAGAGACCTAGTGTAAGTCTCTGAGCACCAGCATATACATTTGGGTGACAGTCTTGGAAACACCTTTTACATCTCTCTATTCCCCTGGCTGATGACAAAATTGCTTGTGACAATTCACCACTGCTCACAAAACAACAGAGAAACAAGCTTCCATCCTGAACTGTTCAGAGAGAGGAGCAAACAGCTGACTTCACCTGTGGAGAAACAGCTGAGGGGAAGGCAGGGCAGCGACCAAATTGTCAAACATGAAATTGGTGAGGTTGGCTTTTGCATTAATGAAGTGCCAAATAATTAAGATAAAGAGTTAATGAATTAAAGGTTAATGGATTTATTGGGTTATTATAGAAGTTGTAAAAGTTCATATTTGAATGTTTAATGTTGACTGTTATGTTTGAGTTTTAAAGAAGTTGCAAAGGTTTAAGATTTGTGAACGAAACCTGGACAGTGGTTGAAATCATTCCTGAAGACAGGCTTCATTCTAAGGAGACAGACCCTACCCCCACAGCCAAAGGAGTATTCTTAGCATCTTGTCACTGGACACCATGACAACGATGAATTTTAATGAGGAAATTTCCCGCCGAAAACCCCAGGTGACATCACCCAGAGACTGCTCCCTAGCAAAAGACGAGCCATTGGAAGAAAGACTTTACATCACCCCTTGATTCGACCAATCACCTCTGATCTAAGAGGCTGGACGATGGGCGGAGAGGGGCGGAGAAAGGTGGAGACAACAGACTATAAAACCTGAAGCACGAGCCCCAGAGCTCGCTTTTTGCCTACACTGTGCCTGCCCCGTGCCTGCTCAGTGCTTGCTGGGGTGCTGCCTCTGCTTCGCCTCAGCTTGGGACTAGCCTAGGCAAAGCCCGGTGCTGGGTTTTGTAGGCCTGCTTTACAAACTATTTTTCTCCTGAAACAAGACCAATGGAGGCTCAGCACTGAGGGTCTTTTTCGGGCTGGGATCTATAGCCGTACTGGCTACTAAGGGTCTCTCATCACTGCGTTCCCAGGTTATTTTCTTTTAATTTTGGAAAATAATATTAAGGTGTTTGTGGGCCACCCAATAAACACATTTTTCTTTTAATCCTAATTTAGAATCCTCCTCATTTTTGACAAAAATGGATTATTCCAAAGGGACCCATAGAGAAGAGAGACAATTTCTGCTTATACTGCATAGAGCCAAAGTGGCTGCAGCAGTAGCATACAAGTGAGGTGTCACTCACTGCTCTTTGCTGCTTGATGAGGACCTGGTCTCCCAGTTCTTCAAATGCTGCTTGATATTTTCATTCAAAGGAATAATGTGAAGCAATTCTTAGATATGGGGTCACCTATGGTACAGGGCTGCAGCTTTGCTCTATACTTTCAGATTTTTTTTAAGTAGGGGTGGGCATTTCTGTGCTGTTGGAGTATCAAAAAGAATGTTACTCACTATTTAAATAGACACTGCACAGAGCGAAGAGCAGTGATTATTTTAACAGGTGAAATGAAGTCTCCATGTTGTGACCATTCCTTACTTTTGCAAGAAGGTTATCAGAGAAAAGGTGTCTTGGGGGGAAGAACAGAGCCTGTGAAAGCTCTTTGAGACTCCCTTCTCTCATCATTCAAGGTCAACAACTTCTATTTTTTTCTCAGCCTGTTCAGTGACGGAGAAAATCGGTCCAGGACCTTCTCCTGGTGCTGCAGTGCGACAGCCCGTCCTGGGCTGTCTAACACCAGCCAGAAGCTAGGAGACAGGAGACTCCAGCAGTGGGACCTGCTTAATAGGCAAACTCCCCAGGCTTAGGGAGGCAACATAGAACCCTCCCAGTAGCCCTCTCACCCCTATGTAGATGTCTCCCTGGGCATTGGATCCTGGTTTCCCCTCCCTTCTCCCCTATACTTGGTTATCTTCCAGAACTTTCTACCTTCCTCAGTAGCCCATTGGCTCTTTGCTCCCCCTCCCCGCCTCCCTTGTTCCCCATTGGGCCTTGGCGCATTTCCCCGCCTCTGTAACACCCCTTTGGCCCTCAGTTATTGGTTCCCTGGGGTTCCCACGCCCCTCTTCCTCCCTGGATCTTAATCCCTTGTCAGCCTTTCTTTGGGGCTCTCTCGGCACCTGCGCTTCCGGACCCTCATCACCCCGTAATAAACCCTGTTCCCGTGGAGCTGTGTCGAAGCCCGGCCGCTTCTTTGCTTCTTCCTGCGCCGTTGCCACCTGGAAGCTGCCGAGCCCTGTGTGAGCCTCGGCTGCTTCCCCGCTGCGAACAGATCCAGCAACTCAGGACAGCCCTCCGGGTAACTGGCACCGCCCCCGGAATCTGGGTCGGGGCGAGTGGTGTCATCCTGGGCCCTGAGTGCAAGTGACATAACCAGTACCGTACTGCTAAACTCATTTTTCCTAAAGCAGGAGGATCTCATCCAAACTGCTTACTAGGAACAGTCTGGGGCTACTAATGTCCTTTGTCTGGGAAAGCACTGGTTTCAGGAAAGTGCTTGTGAAAGCTGTGTCAAGAAGGGTCTTTTACAGCAAAATGATATTGGCACTTGCAGGGCAATAACTGGGGCTGTGTCCTGGCCAGTTGGCTCACTAGAATCACAGAAACATCACAGAATATTCTGATCTGAAAGGGACCCACGCGGAACATCAAGTCCAACTCTTAAGTGAACAGCCCTTATGGGGATCAAACCCACAAGCTTGGCATTATTAGTACCATGCTCTGACCAACTGAGCTGGAACAGATCTTGATGTGGCCGGAATGGGTGAAGACGAATTAGGAGGATGAAGGAGCAGAGTAATAAATCTATGAGATACACATTACTATTTGGAGGTAGGGAATAGGTAAATTTTTTCGTATTCTACCTTGGAAGTAAACTGCTTAAGACCTCTAGCTTAGACCACTAACCCTCTTGGAGTCTTACTAATAACAGCATTTTGGAAAATAATGTAAACTCCAGTGTGAATTTTCAAGTACTTAAAAAATCAGTTGTCCAACAATCAGGTAGTATCCACTGCAGTACTGTACTCCTGCAATCTGTCTTTGTAACACCAAAAGCCCCTGTCATTTCTTCTTAGAGCGTTTTCTCCATACATCAGTGGGTTCCTACCATACATTTTACTTCTCCTCCTGAATGGGATGTTACTCCAACAAAAATCATAGTCTTGTTACATTTTTGAACTGTCCTCATTCTTAAACATTTCTTCAAATCATAACCATTGTCCTTCTATTTCCTCTTTTTCTACAAAATGCTAAACCAGGCCTTGGTCAGGCTGGATAGCTGACAGGATTTCCTCATACAGCCATGAAAAGAAAATATCACAGGCAAGAAATAGCAACAGGGAGGGTAGGTGGCTGAAGGAAGGAAAAAACTCTGACAAAAATAATAACAAAAAAAAAATTATCCATCTGTCATTGTTGTGATATTATTGCCATGTAAACATACTTAAAATTTCAATCTTTGTTCTTATCATATAAATACAATTATTTGAGGTACTGACCCCTGTGTAAGAATTTTTTTTCTTGAAGAAAAGTAATTTTTTATCCAAGAGATTAATCATTCTGATGTGTCATTTTTTATTTGAATCTAGATGGCCAAATATCAGAGTTTTACTTTACAATGCCAGTACAAGAAGTGGACATGAACTATTTCTTTTCAGAAGTAAGGCAATAGGATCTTGTCATAAATGAACTAATGAAATGGCTTTTTTGCATCTTTAAAGACTTGAGAGAAGCCCATCAGATCAACCAAGAACAAGTTGTTTTAATAAGAGTTAACAGTTAAATCAAGTTATGGTAATTGTTAAGCAGTTCTACAAATAGTTAAGAGTTCAAAATTGTTAATGTTGTTGTTTAAAAGCTCGTTTTTATTAACCCATTATCAAAGTCTGCAAGGATCCCTTTTAGGTTAGAGGCACCCTTGGCAGCAGGCTCTAATGGACTTTTTCTAAATTTAGCCTCCCCTGTCACCGAGCTCCATGGCAACATGGAATATTAATGAGGCTCCTTCCCGCCTTTGGACAGGCAATGACATCAGCCTGTCCACCTACCCTAGAAACATGAGCCCATTGGTGGGAAGAAGTTACCTCACCACACGGCCCTACCAATCGCCGTGAGCCATGGAGGAGGGACAGGGGCGGTTCGAGGAGGGACCAGCAGCTTATTTAAGTGGCTGCCCACCTCTCCTGGGCGCCCATTCTGGTCGATTAGCGTCCAGAGAGCCGGGTGCCAAGGCACGGCCTCCTCTACCTTTTTCCACATTGTTTTCTTGGATCCCTTCCAGCCAGGATCCACCTTGGCACTGCCCGGTCTCCTGCCAGGAGCAGTTGGGTGGCTGCTCGGCTGTCTGATTGTTGCGCCTGGGTTTTCTTTCTTTCGCCTTTTTCTTTTCTTTCTGAGGTTTTCCGGACAACTTCTGTGGTCTCAATAAACAACTTTTTTACCTCACAGAAGTGAGAATTGTCTTTATTTTTTGACAATCTGAAATATTTCTGTTACAATATTTAATAAAAAATTGCAACCTTTTTTTTTCCAAAATTTTAAATCAGATATGAATGCTTATAGCAGCCAGAAAAATCTGTGATTTAGTGAAAAGATACACCATCAGAGTAACTAAGAAGAGATGCCCAGATCCATAGTGGTAGTTTGTGAAAAACCTCCATATTTGACATTCTCATCTTGAGTCAGGTTTTTATTTCAAAGCCCATAGCCACCTGAGACTTGAGATAATCAGGGCTGCAGTTTGCTTTGTTTGAGACTGAGATTTTTACGTTAGTGTGCTCATATTAAAGGTTCAGGAGCAGCTCCTGGTGTTGTCTTGTCTTCAGCAGATGATCTTCATTTATCTGTGACCATGGAGACACTTTATTTACTTTTGCTTTTCCTTTACTCCCAGAGACTCTTCAAAGTAGACCAGTGAGTTGTGTGTCATAGAACCATGCCACAGAATGGTTTGGGTTGGAAGGGATCATAGAGATCATTTAGTTTCAAACCTCCTGTCTTGAGCAGTGATACCTTCCATTAGACCAGGTTGCTCAGAGCCTCATCCAACCTGGCGCTGAACACTGCCAAGGATGGGGCACCCACAGCTTCTCTGGGCAGCCTGTTCCAGTGTCTCACCACCTACACAGGAAAGAATTTTGTCCTATACCCAACATAAATCTTTCAGTTTAAAGCCATTGCCTCTTGTCCTGTCACTACATGTCCTTATAAAAAGTCCCTCTCCAGCTCTTCCATAGGTCCCCTGCGGGTACTCAGGGGCTGCTCTGAGGTCTGCCTAGAAGGCTCTTGTCTGAAGGTCTCATAAATCATCTCTTGCTCTATAGGAATGAAATAGGTGTTAGTGAGGTTTTATTTATTTTGGAAAGTGATGTGAAAGGTTCATTTTTTCACCATTTTGGGAGTGACACCACATTTCATTCTGAGATGCAAAAACCAACTTTATAAAAATATATCCTTTTAGTTTTTTTGGAGCATGTTAAGTGCTATTTATATCAAAGCAAGTTACATTCCATTGGGGTTTAAAGTAAGACATCTAAAACAAACTGTCAAGTACATGTATATATAATTTAATGAACTTGCTTTGATTTTTTGAACAGAGCAGAAGTGAGCTAACTGTCCCTTTGATGCTGTAAATGATGACAGTGAAGAAATCAGAGGCTGGGTATAGCTGTGAACATGGGCCATAAAACGCTACAGCCATTGCCAGGAGCTTACTTCAGGTACTAATTCTTTTTCCTTTGCAAATTACAGAATCAAAAGAGATTAAAAACGAGATGACAAGATAATATCTCATTTTACACAGCTAATTGAGAGCTCAAACACTCGTATCAAATACTTCGGCAGAACACAATAAAGATGAAAGGTAAATGATGAAAATATTTAGAATATATAAAAGAAATTCCGTCTTTCCCTTGGGTGCTTAAATACCCCATAGAAATCAGTAGTCTCCACTGGGTTTCACAGAACCAGCATTTCTCTAGTACCACCTTTCCTCTCCTGTCACCTTTCCAGTTTTCTCCAAAATAACCTTGTAATAAGGCACCGTCAAAAAATGTCAAACGTTAACTAGTGTGTCCATGGAAACAGTAGGAGCTGATGGAGCCATGTGTACCGTGAGACTGTTGCCTTTAACCCTCTTACAGGCAAGACTTTTTCTTTAAACCTTGAACAAACCTAGAACATTATAAACAACACACAAAATAGTATTTGAAGAATTTCAAAAAGGTACAGGATCAACAGCTGGGAGACTGGAGAGTCTCTTGGGTCTGCCCCAGACCTCCTAAATTCTGTGGGCATAGATAAGTCTCTTCAACATCTAATTTTGCCTTACACTCCTGGTTTTGTTTTTGATTTTGTTTTTGATTTGCTTTGGTTTTGTTTTTGTGAGACTACCTAGACTGCCGTTCAAGGAAAGGACTGTCTCCTATGGTGTATTTGTTACAATGCAGCGCACTTTGGAATTCTGACCTTTAATATCATCAGGTGGTACTGCAGTGCTAAATCTAAATAATAATTATTATATAAGTACCAACATGTATTTTAAATAGCTTTAGAAAGACTGAAAGTTGTTTTGCTCTTGCTTTAGTAAGGTATAGCCAATGGCACTTCATTTTTCTAAGACCTTACCCAGCAGAGCAGGGGTAATAATTCACTGCTTCCCTAATCTTTTCCTTCATTAGACATTTTTAAAACTAAAATACCAAATTGATGAAGGGCTGAGGGTTGAATAGTGATATGAACTATTCCTATATCATTTTTCTAATAGATTACTCAATTTCACTAACATCATTCATCTACCACAAGAAGACCACAGACCTCGCTGCTGTTTTCTGCTGAGGCCATAGATCCATGGCAGAGCACATCAGTTTGAGCAGAGAACTCTGCTAAAATGGGTGTTCAGCATTTGGGATAGACCTGGCTTAAACTCGCCCTGGTTAGTGTGCGTTTAGAACAAGTTCAGCTGCAGGTGAGCAAATTAAACAGGCAATCAGGCTAAGAATATGCTTTCTTTCAGGAATCCATCCCTTTTTGTACCCCCTCCATTGCTTGCTGACTTTAGGTGCAGTACCTGGGAGTAGACCTCTCAAACAGAGTTTTTCAAAATATAAGGCATAAAATGCTTTTCAGAAGACAATGCAGTTTGCACTGAAATGCTTGGTAGTTTTTTAAGTGGTTTCCATTTAAATGCAAAATCACCCTTTCTGAAAAGAAAAAGATCAAAACACTCCACCTGTTCTAAAACCCAAGCCAACAACAATGCCTCTCCTAATCTATACAAAGCAAATTTTGGACGTCATGATACGATCCAGACTACAAGTTCTCATTTATTTCCTTGATGAAATTGAGTTACATTTCATTATTGCTCCGTATGCTACTAGTATAAATTCAATATACGATACAATTTTTAATTAGCAGGAAATCAAATACAATGGCATTAACAAACAAAACCCTAAAACCAACTCTAAAAATCTGTAGCATATTTTGTCCTCAGAAGAAACTTGGATCAAGCATGTTTTCTTTTCTGCAAGTTTATCTCTTGATAACTCTTGATAACTCTTGATTTGGTAACTCTTTCTAAGAAAAAAGCCTTCTCTTGGATTTTATGCACTTATTTATCATATAGTTTACTCTGTTTTAAAACTAATGTGTTTAATTACTGATTTATACCTCTGAGCTGCAGATTTACATCTCTCAATCTCCTTACCTTTTATTTCAATTCAGGAAAGCAAATATGTTCTGTAGGAAATAGCTTAAAAACCACAAACAAACAAACAAACAAACAAACCAACCCCTCAATTTTTAGAAACACTGTTATTCTTGAAAATAGTGGTTGTAAAAGGGAAGCAGAAGAAAAGGGCATATATAATAAAGGAGACACAGTGTAGACTGAAAGAATGGACAAAAAAAAGCCTTCCACATTGCATTTGTCTCTGTTTCAAGGAAAGAAGGAAGATTATCAGGACTGTTCTTGCAGTGTGTAGCGTAAAAGTTAGTGTCTTAAGAAACACCTGAGACCATCAGCTCTGTTAAATTGTAACAACTGATCAGAGTGCTAACAAAACCCACCAACAGCCTGTGCCTCTCTTTCGACTGTATTCATGGCTCATGTTTCATTTATTTCACAGATTCAGGAGTCCTAGGAAAAATAAAAAGATACTGGGTATTAATTGTTAGCATTTCAGAGGAAATATCACAAAACATTAGGCAGAGAGATTGCCGCAAGCCAAGAAAATGCCATTCACTGTTCTCTGCCAGATCCAAGACCCCTGTGGATGTTACCCAGCTGAATGCAAACGTGTAATTTGTGCACAGCCTATTAAGATCCTCTCTACTTTTGTATCAAGATCATAAATTGAATATGAGGTCAATTTTAATTTAGCTTTTACAAATCTGGAGCTTGAGGTCTCATCTTGCATGGAGAGTGCCCCAAGAAAGGCCTGTGTCTCTTTGGCAGCCTTGAATAAGAGCTGCTCACCTGCTCACCTGCTTCCTCCTGCGCATCCCAAATGGTGCAACACTGGAGAACCAGCTGAGGATGCCCTAAAACAAGCACGTTCTTCAAATGTCCTGCCCAACGAGCAGATGCCCATCCATGTAGCATGGATACACATCTAGTTTTGGGGATGGTTTGTGAGAGTGACAGGAAATAATCTGTACAATCCCAGAAAAAGAAAGCCAGCAACAAAATGACTCTGGGTACATCCACCCTGCGTAGGATGCAGTAGGATTACTTTATAATGTAAAGTAATGGGTAAAATAAGGATTTTTAAAATACTTCTTTCTCTTTTTTTTCTCACTATTTAATACATTTCTTTAGTTTCACTTATTTCAATTATTCCCTTTTCTCTATTATTAAAATTCATTCAGCCATACATACATACAAAATTTCCCGTTGACCTGGAGTGTACAACTTCAAATCTCATCTGATTAAAGCTTTTGTCTTAACCTGGTCTTTGTCTTTACATGCTATGTATTTCTCATGAAAATCTACACATTTCTCCTGAAGCAATGCAATATTTAACTTCTTTTGTTTGGTTGGTTTTTTGTTCAGACACAAAGAGTAAAGGAGAAGGAAGGGATATAGTTGTCCCCCATATTTCACAGCTAATTACTGTACTTAGGAAATCTAAAGTTTTGATATGGAAATTTAGCCTTACTCTTCCAAATAAAACCATGGCAGGAGATTAATCTCTACAATTTCAGCAATATGATTAACTAATCCACTCTTTGTGTCTATGTTGGGTATTTTAGCCTAACCATTTGTAATGTAATCTATCATGATAATCAGTAAAATGTGTGTAGTTTGCATAATACTTTAATAAGTGTGTTTGCGCGCAAAATAAAACTTTAATTGCTGGTTTGAGAAGGTCAATTTTAGCAGTTCTCTGTCAGCCTTATTTTGATGAATCAAGGTAATTTATACATGTAGCTCACTTCTGTGTTTGAATTTATCTTGAATTTTCACTGGCTTTTATTGAAGAAAATCACAGGACAGTTTTCTGAGGCTGGAGTGTCCGCTAGGCAGAAGATGGTGAACAGCCGCAACCTTCTTCCAGGTGGGAAAGGGGCAGAGGAGGATGTGGCTGCAGATGGCAAGCACCGAACTCCGTGTGGTGGTCAGAACATTTAAAAAATTTCTCTCCGGGAGTGTTTTCTTGAGAATTTCAGGGGGGTTTTGTGTCTTTTTGAGGGCAACAATGGAAACACCATCTCATTTCCCTATGTAAGCATCTTTCTTTTGTGTTCAGGACTTTTCTAGGCAAGGGGAGATAGGTTGAACCTTTATTCTCTGCTTTAGTGAATCCATAAATGTGGGTGCAATTTGGCAAGCTCTGATACACTCCTGTATACTCTTCTGCATAAAAAGCACACTCCTGGAATGGTCCCACTAAAGCTGCTTGGAACTGTTCTGTGAGTAAGCATATGTGTAAGTGTCTGTGGCATGTCTATGATGGCTGGTGAAGCACAATATAACCATGAGAATGGATTAAAAATGTAAATTTTCTTTGGTAACGTATAATTCTCCTGTAAAAAAGAGAGAGAGATCACTTAGTACAAATACCATTTTTCAGGAGTTGTTCTGCATTCTGTTATATCCAAGAATAATTTTCCTCTGTACTGCCTACAACCAGAACGATTATTTTATAGTGATTTCAATTACCATTTCCCATGCTGACTAGATTTAAAACACAGTATCAGGTCAGTATACACACTAGGGAAATGGATATTTTCTTTGAGTCTCTGTAGTATTCAGACAGCTGGTGCAGGTTCATTAGGGAAATTTGAAAGAAAAAGACCCCACAAACAGAAAACAAAACGACAAAATGAAACCACCCAATGTTTATCTTGTTTTTGGGTGTGATAGCTACCCTTCATTTTCTAGTCTACTAAGTCTTTTAATTCCTTTGCAGTGCAATTCCATTGCATTTTGTAAGTTTTAACAATAACTGTGAAATATTGTAGGATAAAATCACTAGGAGAGACTGGAGCTATATAACCTCTAGCAGTTTCTCCAGTTTGTAGACACCAAGTCAGAGAGCCAAAATGTAGGTCTCAGCTGCTTACCTCAGATTATAATGCCATTCTGAAGAGATGATAAGGATCTTCTTGAAATAAAAGAAATTGAATAATACCCTGACTTTATTGTGTCTCCCCAAAGAGGTAGAAAGCCCTGAAAGAACAGTTGCAGGGATATTCACAGTTCCCACACTGAGGAAATGGTTAACTTTCTGGTGACAGATCAGGCATAGCTTATAGTAAGGACAAAGCATAGAGAGCCTGATTGGCTGCAGAGGGTCCCGACCTAAGCAGAAGCTTTGAAGAAGTTTGGTGAATGAAAGCGCCTTGAAAATGCCTGGGGGAGAGAGCACTGTTCATTTGGGGAAGGCAACGAGATAATCTCAATTTCATCATGTCCCAGTGGGCAAGTCCAGTGTGTGGATGCAGATACAATAGGACCCTTCACGGGAAAAGCATGGAGGAATTCTAAACATTTTTTCTTTCATTTTGGCCTTTTCATACAGCCTCAGGCCTGGGCTGTATACGGCTACAAATATACAGGCATTGTGAGGTCTTTAGAATTATGAGCTTCATCATTAGCTGAAATCCAAGGAGCTAAGGTCCATAGGTGCACCATAGCAAGAAGCAGGAACTCTACTTATGGCTGTATAAACATAGAATTAAGCTGTTATGGCAGAGCTGATCGTAAAATTGATAATAATTCTACAAAGGCTCAAATATAGCAAAATCAGACATGACTGTTATTTTTTGTTTGCGACAATGCCTTTGGAATTAAGGTACTAAAATTCAGTGGAATTTTGAAAGTAATGAATTTAAAGCAGGGTCATTTTGAAAAATTATCAAAATCATTCCACAGAAAACCTTGTGGTTTCCCGTCTCTTTGCTTGTAATGGCAAAATACACCCTTAACATATCCATCATTTACAAAGTTTCATAACGCGGCTACAGACATTGGCTCTGAGGCTGAATGTAAGCCAGATAACTTCTGAGCCTAGAAACAATTTGGGCTTTGACATGTGAAATAGAGATACCCTAGGGTCTTTAATCTTACTGTGAAAAAGCTTTTATAAGTTTTCTGAAATGTCATGTAGGAAACCTATGTATATAGGGACCAGATTATGACCCAATTATCACCTGTGCAAATCTAGAGTGATTAAACTGAGTTCAGTGGAGATGCTCAGAATTTAAAGTGACATCAGCTGGGACCAGAATTTAGCTTGTTGTCTCCTGTGCTAACTTCAGATCTAAATATTCCACCAGAAGCATTGAAGGTTTAATTATATGGCCTTTTTTCCCACTTAAACTCAGGCATTAGGAAAGTAAATCTTCCTTTTTTATGCATTGCTATTTCTTAGTGGGTTTTTTTTTCTTACAGAAGTGATAGTGTGGAATATAATTTTCTGTTGGCAATTTGTTTTTAATAAGCTCTTTAACATTCCAGCTATTCAAAGCTCCATGAAGCAAAGTTACTGCTGGTTGCACTTTACACTAAAAGGTAATGATGATTATCAGCTAGGCAGAGTCCTGTAAGATAATTCAGGTAAACTGGAATGGCTAATGTAGATTACAGTGAATTAATTATTTGGAGATGTTCAGCAAAGGATTTTTAAAACTGTACTGTAAGCTCTCTGGGCCAAGAACAAGGCTTTTATTCTGCGCTCAGATCCCAGGGCAGCAGGACCCGTGACTGTGACAGCTAGGCACACATAGTGCAAATTATGAAAATATAACATCACCCAAGCAAATCAGTAATGTGTGAATCTGATCTCAGAGTGGTGAAACTGTGTTGTCTTAACAGTGTTATTCCCTATTTACTGCAGTGTAACTGTGCCCTACTATAGGTATTCCCCTACCCAGCACTTTAGTTTTATTACAGCAATAATGAGTACAGCACAGGGCATTTTCAGTGGATGTTTATTCTGCTCTGTCACAGTTTCAGGGCTGCTGTGGGAGATGCAGTAGCATTTCTTTAAAGTATCAGACCCAACTCTTTTTTGACCCAGAACGATTTGTCTGGCACAGAGGGAAGCATCTGATAATGTGTCCTACCCTTGTACACATTATGCTAAGTAGCATTCAAGTGGTTAAATCATCAAGTGTGTTTAACAGCCTCTGGCTTCACCTGGGGGCATCAGTTTCATCCCAGCTGGCCATTAATCCTCAGGAAATGCCCTACAGATAGATTATTGTTACTTACATACACAATTAAGGATTTACAGTACACTGCTGTCTGCTGGAAAGTAACAGGGAAGGAGGTAAGGGTTAAAATGTAAGTTAGCTGTAGCAGTGACTTGGGTTCTCATGTGCAAAGGCGTAACTGTCTGCCCAGTGCTTTGTGAACATGCTGCAGGAGCCTCCTACGAGCTCCCTCCAGTTTCTGCTTTTTTCCCCTTTGCTCCCTACATAAGCTTTCCCATCACTTTCCGGATGTCATTTGCCTTTTTTTCCCCAGGACTCAGTCAGTTGTCAGTGCACTGGACGAGACATACCCACAATTCCCCCACTGCCGAAACTGGCCCAGATGTGCGGTGCTGCTGCAGGTGGAGCTGCATTGCCAGCGCCTCCACACAAGCTGCACTCTTTGGTGCTAGGATGTCTCTTTCCCAGAGTTTTTTCTTTACATGGGAATAATAATTTCCCTCCACAAAAGCTTTGGCCCCATGTTTTTCCATCTGCAAATTAAAAATGAAGAGCTCTAATCTGAACTGTCTTTTCTGTCTTTTGAGACACTGTCTTGCACAGAAATTTGCTGTGATGCCACAGAACGAAGTGACATGAACAAGTGATAAAGGACAGAAGGGAGCTATTGACATAGCAAGCTCTAACAGTGTGCTGGGGATTGGCATGGTAGGAACAGCTTCTGATTGTTCTCACCCAAACCCCATAATATTTCCCCCTAAACAGAGCTTGGGGTTTGGGCTCTCACAATGAGGCTTTTGATCACCTGGTGAAAAGAAGGTGTTGAGTCCCACGGTTGCAGGCAGCCACAGTATGCCTGGAAGCATGTCTGTTTCTGGGGATGTGCATGGCCTCGTAAGAGAGCCAGGCCCCTCCCAGAGGTGAATGATACTTTTCTGGTCAGTTTGTGTCTGGCACAGGAAGCAAGGAAAAATGCAGTATTTTATCCACATGGGCCCAAACTTCAGGGTCGGTAATGCCAAAAGGATCCTCTCAACTTGTCTCAGACTTGCTGCCAATTGCATGGGATGTGGTAAGTTTGAACTGGGAGAATTTTTCAGCATGTATTTCTTTGTTTGATTCCTCAGACCAAAGAAGATTCCAGGTGTCCTCTCCCCCGTCTGCTGTACACAGGAGGGAATTCTCTCCCAGGCCAGAAAACTTACAGAACACCACAAAAAAAAAAAAAAAATTAAGGCTTCTCAGGTAACTTCATTTTGTGTGATTACCATTCTGTTCATCCTTGAGGTTGATTTGACCCCACTAAGGGCTATTTGCATGGGAGCACATCCAGGGAACGACATTCCTGGACTTCATGTCATTTGGTACTCTTTCTTTACTGTCTATAAAATGCTGTGCATATTGAAGGTGTCATAACAAATATTTAAATAATATTGCTTTGGCATTTGACCAGAAATGAGTTATGTTTACTGGGAAGACCAAAACCATCTCATATTTCTCACATGCAATAAGACATGAAAGGCATAACTTTTTTTCAGTTAAATGTTTTTAAAAGTCAGAAGGACACAACACCTAAATTACTGTCACACACTGCAGGACCTATCAATCTCAAATGAGTGAATACAACTAAGTTGTGGCTTAAATGCTCAATGAAAAGACTGAATATGGACAGAATAATTTATAACACTTGTTATTTATAAGACTTGTCTGTAATGCATGTTTTTTCTCTGAGAGCAAAGACACACCGATCTGTTTGAACAAGTATATAGAAAATTTAGATACCTCTAAAACTGCAATCCAAAGTCTTCTCCTTTAACATTGTTTACCATGAAGACACTTGGGTGCTTTAGTTTTTAACATGAAAGTTCTAATGGGCTTTTACTTGTATCTGGCAGGAATCAAGGTGTCCTGTGTAGATCACACAGAAGACTCAGTTTATGTTTGCTCTCCACAAACACCCCCTGGATTTAGGCTTACATGAACTGCACACGCTTTCTTTCAAAACAAGGCCTTTTTATACAGAACAATTGTATTTATACAGTATTAAATGGGTTTCTTAACATCAAAAAGGGGAGAGATAGGGCAAATTCTTCTCCTCCTAAGGGGCCATAGCTTTCTCCAGGGAGAGGATAACCAGCATCTTGGATGCTATTGACTGTTTAGATACGCCCACCTTTTTCTGGTCTGTTCACTTTTCAGGGGGTAGGGGTTGTCTAGGTCACTGAACCAGTAAATGAAGCTTCTGAAGTACCCTAAGGAACGGGACTTTTATATGGGAGCTGGGAGACCTAACCTCAGTCCCTAGCCCAAGAACAGTATACACAGTTTAAAACAAATAATCCTTAGATAAAGCTGTTAGAGTAGAGGCACAAGTCCTCCCAAAGGACGCTGCCTACCACAGCTTAGACAGTGAATCTCTGAGGTCAGCACAAGGTGCAAGTGCCGCTGGGGAATTCAAATGAGCAGAAAGCACTGGAATGGTGTTAGCACAATGTTTAAGATGTTCTCCTCAGAGATTTTGAAATTCTTCAGGCAGTAAAGGGAACAACCAGGCACAAAGCTATTATGTTCTGAATGAGGGCACTGACAATTGCTTAATGCAAAGTGAGATTTGATTCCTTCTGCACTGTGTTTTTCACAATCTTCATTTTTTGAAAGGAAGAGCTTTATCCTTCAGTCTCAAGAGGTCAGAACAGCGTGTTTTATTTCCATAAGTTGCCCTTGGGTGTACCTGAGAAAAGGACATGTTTTTAATGGACTGGAGGAATATTTTGTGTTTTAGGGATTAGGTAGTTCTCAAAATGCTGTTCAGCCTGCTATCTTCATGGACACAGCTCTCAGGCGAATCTGCACATTCATGAAGCTGAATGTAGGTGGTCTTATTCATTCAGAGTCTAAAATGTGGATCATGTGTATAAAAATTAGGGAATAGCCATATTCAGGGCGGTTGCACCCATTTGAGGATGTGAGACAGAAAAATATAGTCTATCCTCCTGCTATTACGCTTCATTGGATGAACAGTTTTGCATATTGGTAAATAGATTTGTGTTGTGCTAACAAAAATAATAGCAATAGCTAACATTTATATTTCTTTAGAGAGGGAAAATGTCCAAAAACTGAACGAAACAAGAATTTTTGCATGAAATAAAATTGCAAAAACCTTTGGCTTCACATGATGTGTTTCACAAATATTGAAACGGTTTCATTCAGAAACTAATCATGAAGTGCTTCTGTGTTTTTGATGTTCTTTTACATAAAACCAGTTTGATTTCCCAAAAGTCATTTTGAAGCAAAAGGTGCAACACTGTCTTTAACAAATGTAGACATTATTGAAAGGTTTTACTTTGATTTTTCATTAAACGAAAAAGTTGTCAGAGTTGATCTTTTCTTAAAATGTATGTTTCAGGAAAGTTTGTGTAGTTTTTTTTCCCATTGAACATCTATATTGACACGGGAATTCAAATAGAACTTAATGCTCAGAATTTTGTATGAAAATCTGGGTCTTTTTGAAACTGGAATCGAATTTGGATGCATAAGAAATAATTTGTAAAGAACTGTTTTGCATGCTGTTGCTGAAATTGCACGAATCCAGTAACATTCACACAAAGAAAATTTGGACCAAAAAAGTCTTGAAAGCACCAGAAACAAAAAGAAGTAATGTTTCCAATCTGTAGAATAACAGTTGTTTTCTTACAACCCTTTTCAGAGAAGTCTCCTTTTTTTAATCTTCTGCACCAAGACACAATGAGTGAATGGCTTTGCAGGTACTGTCCCGACTGAGGTTAAACAACCAATGTAGTGCACACAGTAGAGTCCACATGGGGCCCTGAAGGGATAAACCCTACCTAAACCCCTCCGTGGGGTGAACATGGCTGGAAGTTTGAATGCTTGCTCTTAACCCATGTGCGTAGATAACTGCCACATCATTTTCTACTGCTATTAAACTGGTAGTTTGTGATTCTCTGTGATCACATCTGAGTTATTTTTAGTGTGCTGAGCTCCACCAAACACTTGTATGTGACAGGGCATTAAATCATCGAGAGACCACAAATCTTGAGTAGGCAGGAGTTGTCCTATTCTTGAGATTTCTGCTGAAAAATTGAAACACAAGACCTAAATGAGAGTCTCTCAGTTGCATTCAAGGCAGTTATTCTGAAAGAAGTGGCTGAGATCTCCAGAGGTTTTACAGTGATGTATTTAGTTGCCAATAATTAATGTTATAAAGGTTTCCTAAGAGTAATTCAGATATACAAAGTTCAGACATAGAGGTCAATAGATATGTTTGAAGGAGTTCATAAACATGCAAGATCTATTAGAGTTTAAAGGATCAATAATTCTCTTCAGAGCCCATACATATGCACTGACAAGACAGGAGGGCTGTTATTATAGTCTCTCAAATCAATAGTCCACATTTAAGAACTGCGTGAAAGGTAGTTTTAAATGTGTATCAGATCAGGTGTTATCCTGTTGTTAGAGATCCAGGTATCAAGTGGGTTGTAGCCAACTCCAAGGTGAGAAAAACCAAGGAAAGGCCTCATGTCTGATCTTATGGGCTCCTTCAAACATTTTTGGACCAACTGTTAGATGATATGACTAGCTTTATTGCAGCAGCACTGATGGTATTTTTTTTCACAGTCCCAAGTGGATTCTGAGCACCATCATTTCCTCATTCACATCAGCACTTTGTTTTCTCAGCTCTCAAATACCAGGCAATATTTAATGTGAGATTAATAAATTAGTTTAAAGCTGTAAACTTTTTTGTTGTCAACAAGGTATATCTTTGAAACAAACAGACAATGTAAAACAAAACAGCCTTCCGCCAAAGCTCCAGACAAATGAAATCTTATCGAAACCAGATTGCTGTAGCAGAGGAACCTGCTGAATTTTCCGGATTCCAATGGATTTCAGCGACAGAACTAGTAACTGTGAATGTCAGATAAAGGTCCAGCCCTGATATATTTAATAATAAGTATCTTCTCCTGAGAAATCTGATTATTCTAGGCAATGCTCCCCAAGAAAGTTATTATCTTGATTTGATCTATTTAAGAAGGGATTTAATCTGTTTAAGAAAGAGGTTATGATGAGGCAAGTAGAGGAGGGTATTGCTCCTTTTGTTGAAGCCTGATGTGTTTCTAATTAATTTGCAGAATACCAGATACTGTGGACATGCACATAATGATACAATTACTGAAAATTCAATCATAATGGTGCCAACTGACACTCCCACCAGGGCTCCTCTCTGGAGAGTGAGCCCAGGGGAAGGAAAATTTCATGTTCCTCCTGTTAATTTTAACATTAACAGGAGACCTGATTACAGGGGTTGAAATGGCTTCACAGACCTGTCTTAAAATGTGAGTTAAGCATGTGGGAGACTGAAGAATGTATGTTGTCCAAGGAGCAGTCCTTTGGGAAATAGGTAGGAAAATGTGGAGAGAAATCTGTGGATTGGTAACGACTGACCCACAGAAGTAGTCCTTGTCCAGTTCCTGCTTTTCAGGCAGTTATAGACATTAGTTGACATCTTCCCAACATGATGGTATCTAACTTGTGTCCAGAGGTGTCAGACATATGCTGTTGTATTTGAATTACTTCATGGCAGTATATCATGTCCTCAGAAAGACAGTCAATGTATGAGCTGTATTACCTGTATTGGCAAGCCCAGACTGGCCACAGTAAACCTGCTTGACTTTTGAATCTGTCATGTAGAATGAAAGCCATGAACTCCATCCTGGTCAAGAGGATGTTCCACTTCCATGAAGAAACTGCTTAGTTTTTTGCTCTACTATATATATATTTCACCTATAAACATTCAGGTCTGTCCTCATCCCAGCAAATAAGTCCTAAGGTTATGGATTTCTATCTTGTAAAGCCAGAATAGTGCCATGATGCTGACTGATTTCTTCTGCATTGGAAGGCCTTCAGTCTAAGTGTGATCAGAGTCAAGTTTTAGATTACTCATTACTGGGAGTTATTAGCTGTAAACTCTAAAATGAAAAGAAAATCAGAACAGAACCTGACTTTTGAAAGCAGTGGTATGTCCCCAAATGAGACAAAAATACTAAAATAAAACATGCTAAAAGGAGATTCCACATCTTAAAATTCAAGGATACTTCAGATGATAAAAATGAATAGATTAAGTATACAGCAATAAGAACTTTTCTAAAATCTTTTCCTCTCTTCTCTTTCTGCATCTCCTTCTATTGCATTTAGAACCTATATTTATACAGTATATTCTGACATATTGAAATAACAGTGGAAAAAATATAATTCAATATTTCAGTCTCACATGGAATTTTATTTACTTGAAATAAGCAGCAATCTTCATTTCTCAATGGCAATGCACCAGAAAAAGTACATAAAACTTTGCCACTGATAAACTGAACAGATCATAAAAGAATATTAGTATCATAAAACTTTAAAAAGCATAAATGAGGGGATAATATGAGAGGTGGGATTTGCTAGTTGAAAGGTAGGGGAAGAATATAATAAGAGTGGTCTACTTTCATTCTTATTCAGTTACTGGTAAAAATGCAAAGATAATAATTTAAATAAAGGAGATGTTGGCTGCAGTCAACCTTCTTTGTCTCAGAGGTGAAATATTAAACAGTCAAATGAGCATGAGAATAATATGGCCCCCATTAAAGTGATTTTAAATTTAAGCATAATTTTTGCTAATACCACTGAGCAATGGGAATAATTAGAATGGTTTCAGTAATGCTGAAAATTTTAATAATTAAAGATGCAAGATTAATTTGAGAAGAGGCATCATTAACCTAAATCAAATATTAGATTTGTTGTAAAGGAGAAGGGGTTCAGCCATAACCACATTTTTCAGATGGGGAATCTCATTAAATACCATGGTTTGCCTTTTACTCTCTACCCACAGGATTTACTTGCATGAATATTAAGTTTCTGTGTATTGAATACAAGCATTTAAATCCCATAATATGGACCAACATTTTTGTACTATGTAAAGTATTAGTTGAATAATCTTGTTTTTACATTGTATGACAACTGCTAGCTACCTAAAGGTTCATACATTTTTTTTTCCTGGAAAAGAATAATAAAAAATTTAAGGCTGATCTGGTCAAAACCTTTCTTCTGCCTGAAAATATATCTCTCTAGGCTGCTTTATTAATGCCACAGCTTT
>VZTE01006155.1:55932-187878 GCA_013397775.1 Eulacestoma nigropectus | reverse complement strand
GGTTTTTTTTTTTTTTTTTTTTTTTTCTGGATGAACTAGAAAGTATTTTCATGAAAACCAAAGCAAATAGGAAGTACAGGACAGAATGCATATGTGATGCACTGGGAACTGCAGTTATCTAACAAGGAAGTGAATTCCTCAGAGGAATAATGAGTAAAGCCCTTTTGTTACTTGATTGTTAACAAACATTGTGCATTTGTGTTGATTAAAATGCAGAAGTTGATAATTAAACAAAGAACGCATGATAAAAAAAGCAAAGTTTTTCTCCATTTATAGGAAAACAATCCTTCATAAATATTGATTTTTTTTTTTTCCCACAATGTGGTGGTTTTCTATAAATATCAGTATCTGATAATGAGCACTTCCACCACTCATTATTTCTCTACTTGCAGAATTTAATGAATAGAAATGCATTTATTATAATGGAAATCTATCTACCTGTTAAGCCTTTGATGAAGCCAGGCCCTGATTTGAAATTTTGTGCACCCTTAATTATATGCAAAGAACTGTCTTATCTTTAATGATATGCCTGAAGAATTTATCAATGGAATTTATTAGATGTTAATTCATCTTCCATGAATTACTTAGGCAGTGGCATCTCACTTCTATATCACTTTTTGGAATATGGTTTCTCTGGTGTTTTTGTTCCTTTGCCCTTCCCAAAAATGATAGACACGTAACCTATTTCTAGAACAGGTTTGAGTTCATTGACTCATTAAAACATGTTCCTTGTCTTGAAAGCTCCTGGGAAATATTGGCTGATTGTGATGAATTTCCCAAGCCTGTGGGACAGCCAGCTTGAATTTTGACTCAATCAGAATTTTTGATTGAATTTGTTTACCCACTGTTCCATTAGAAAATCAGCTTCTTCCACCTTGACTGCCACAGAGTGAAAGCTTACATTGAACCAGGTTGGCCTGAACAAATGCTCACTGTACTGAGGCAGCACATAGTGCTACATGCCACATTGGGCACTTTTGATTCCTAAGCATCTCTGTCTTTGCTGGGGCTGTTTTGGTGGCTGCACTTCTTCCATCTCTGTATTCTCTGCAGTCTGAACACCAATTGCTCAGTGAAGCTGGAGGTCTGTCTTGCTGCTGATTGACTTGTGGTAAACAAAATGCCTACAGCATTTTTGCCTGACTGCAAACAAGTCTGCAGTTCTCTACACAGTCCTGTTGGACTTGATAAAATGGCCCTGCTCCTCTAATACTTCGAGGATGACCTTTCAACAAGTCCAGGCAGAAAGAGCAAAAGATGATTGTCTATTTAGATGCTATACATGTTCTACCTGATTATATATACCTCATGCTTTCTTTCAGTTTTTCTCAAGTATAGCTACATGCAAGCTGTTCTGCCTGGACTTTCCATGTCACTAGCCTGTCAAGCTATGTCAGAAGGGAAGCTTATTGCAAACATGAAAAGGACTACTCCAAAGAAGAACAAAAGAATCCATTTAATTTAAATCTGGTACAAACAATTTCCTGTTCATGTGTAGCTGGATGAAAAATACCAGCCTTAAACTGTAGTTTGGGTGTTCAGATTAGATATTAGTATTGGTCTGATCTGCTCCAAGAGTAGTGAAATATTGAAATGTGCAGGTAAATAAAATCTCTTTCTACAGAGTTTTTTAAAAGGGACTTAAATATCTGTTGGGAATTGATTCTGCCTTGGGAAATTATCCCCTGGCTTGTTTTCTGAAGAGCAGGAGGGCAAATGAACGCTGAATTAGTGTGTTGTAGTGGTTCCTTGATAAGGCAGTTAACATCTAGCACCTCTCATCTGGAAATGCCTCTTCAGATCTGGTCCTTTTCCATACTGTCTGCCTGCATGGCTACCTCCATCCATAGAGTCACCCTGGGGTAACACTGTGCCTTTTCCTTCTCCCCTAAGAAAGTTGAAGTTCCATCTTCCTAAGAAAGGGAAATGAGTATATGGATCTCCTCTGCACCTACAATCTAGCTGGCAAGTCTCTGTTCCTGCAGCACCTTTCTGTGCTTTAGCTGGTGAGGAGCAGTGTCCACAGCTGTGCCTCCCCCTTTCCTCCCTCTCTCCTCAACCCATATTTTCACTTCTATCATGATGCTTGCCCCTGAAGCAAATACATAATTTACATCCAAAACAAAGGTTGAACTGTTTTTTGGCAGACTCTGACTGGATACTTTGCGTCACCCTGTGCAGCTCTCAATCTCATTCACTTCCAATGTGAGCGTTTGGATCAATTAGTACTGATACTAGCTTCTCTGGAGTGACAGGCAAAGCAAGTACTTAGCATGTTCCCCTGGGCATTCTTATTTTTAGCCCCTCCTCAGTCACCTTCACTGTTACCAGCAGCCAAAAACCAGGCATCTGAAAGAGCCTCAGCAGCAACTTTTTGGAAGTGACTGCAAGAGCTAAGGCTAAAAAGCATCTTCCCTCCCTGCTGCGTTTTGTCCCTGTGAATGACTGAAGAGCAGGCTGATCAAGTGCTGTAGCACCTTTTTTCTGAGATATTTTTTTCCTTTTTTTTGTATGTGGAAGCTGACACAGTTTCAGAGATTGTTTCTTCCAAAATTATTCAGGACAGCTCTCAGCTTCAAATCAGATCTGTCAAGTGAAGCCCTCTGTTAAATTCCCTATATGTATGCTACATTTGGTTTGCTTGACTGACATGCACATGGCTTGGCTTACTCCTCATGCAACTATCAGTTTTGTGAAAAATCGTAGAATCACAGAATCATTAGCGTTGGAAAAGACCTTTAATATCATCAAATCCAACCATAAACCTAACACTGCGGAGTCCAAAACGAAGCCATGTCCCTGAAAAGACGACATTTCTAGTATCAGAAGTAAATTACTATGAATCAGGATTGAACCATTGAAATGAAAACTGAAGGAAGATCTGGACTACATTTTTGACTTAAAGGACTCACTTTCCCAAAGACTTCATAATTGCTCCAACTTTGTGGGGAGGTGCTTTTGTTTCAGTCCTACTATTCCTTCTCCAAGAATCCAGTAGTTACATTTTCCCAGGAATGAGATCACATCATTTTCCAGTTAATTCCTCAGGCTGCTAATCCTTTAGGGTATCTATATGAATGATAGTGACCTGGTCCTGGACCTTGAAGAATGCAGATGTAAATTAGAGCACAGCTTCAGCACTGCTTTTATAGATCTCACTGTGTGGAAAGGTTCACCATGGAATGAAGGGTGTTCTGTGGACATTCCAGCTGGCAGGTGAGTGAAGACTGAACTTGTGGCAGTGAGCCTTAGGGCAGCTGCTCTGGCTCTGTCAACATGGGTTCATGCACAGTCTCTCTGCAGATGCCAGTGTGTGCCCCATGACAGATAGCAGAACTCAGCACCCTGCCATGACTGGGGCTGGATGTCTCCTACAGCCTTACCTGCAAGCTCAAAAAGCCAGGAAACTCTAGAAAGTGGAAAATCTAGAATAGAAACTCTCCATCAACACCTTTTTCTCTAGATCACAGTTTTGGTATAACCTGTGAGATCAGCTGCAAGAAGGGAAGTTGTGATGTTGTGCATTACTAGAAATTTACTTTCTCATCAAAACTCAACCAGCTTTTCCCGCCCAAGGAATGTAGCACACATTTCAGAAATCACAATGATTTCTGGCTGCGGAATGAATTATGATTGGTTTCACCAGCACCCTTACAGAGCTGTCTGTTTAGGCTCTCGGTTATATATGTCATTTAGGGTCCAGTTCCTCAATGTATATTGGGATCCAAACACATAAGCATATACAGTGTCTGTTCTTCCCGACTCTGTTAACTAGGTTCTTCAGGAAAAATTTTCAAAAGTATGTTGATGACTGGCTGAGGAGATAAGGTCTAGAACTACAAGTTATTTAGACAGTTCTATCTCCTACCAGGCTTAAATTAGGCTTGTAATTATCTCTGTGGGGCTAAGAGGGCATCTTTTGAGCATTTTATTTGAGCACTTATTTAAATTATGTGGCACCTTTATATCTGTTTATGCTTTTACACGAATTTCCATTAGGGTTTATGTGTAGTACAATTGGAAAGTTGATATATTTTTTCACTTTATCAAAGAGGCAGACAGCCTCTTAAACTATGACTCTACTAGTGGACTAAACATTGCACCATGACTATATATTCTCTCTGTGCCCAGAGAGAATATATATTCAACTCTGTGCCCAGCCTGGTTTTAGCCCATGTTTGCTAACTAATTCCCAAACACTTCCTGAGAGCTCTTGGAGCCATTTCTGACTGTGTGGCTGTTACATATTGGCACCTTAATCTAAATCTGAGGAAACCTGCAGATATAGACACAGCCTATTCCATGCAGGTTGGCCTCAAAGTCAGGGAAAATTTTATTTACTGATGGAAAACTGTAGCCCTGTTTCCCAGAGGTTGCCATTTCAGAAAAGCCTGACACCAACATGTTGTGCATATGTGTCAGAAACTTCTGGCAATATTAAGGCATAAATGGTATGCATTTTTTCCCAACATCTAATAAAAATACCATAAAATGTCACTGTCCCATAGAGGCCTAAGTTTTCATGTCCAGTAAAACTTAGTACTATTCAACATGATGAGACCATCAAATTTCCTTGTCCTCTGTTGTTCTGGGTCAGTAATACAGCAAAGTAAGTACCTTAATACACTAAGAGCATGCTTTGCACAGAATGAGAGGTCATTTTTCAGTAAGTTCAGATGGCAGGATATGTTTGCCACCAAATCAAAGCTCCAGAGATCGTTTCAAAGCAACTGCACCTTCAGGATGCTTTTATTTCCCCTCCCTACCCACTGCAATAGGCAAACTTGGCAGTCAGTTCAAAGAGGTTAACACCATCCAAACAATAATTATTATTAACCACAACAACAATAAAAATATTTTTTTATAATACTTCAAATAATTGTCTGAGAAAGGCATATGCCTTAATTGCAAAACTACTGCTGATGCAGAGGAAAAAAAATCTCATAGTAAATAGCACTTTGGAGATGACATTTCCTCTTTTTCAATCTATTTTACAGCATTTTGGTGACTTTGTTGCTATTTTGTTTGCTCATCTTCCCATTTGCCAGATGCTAAAGGCAAATTGGCTGAAACCTGTGTCTATATCTCTATTAGTAAGTAATATCGACCTACAGACTGGATCCTTATGGCAAAGCAGTTTGATGCTGAGGACATGACACCTACATTATGGATGTTTTGAAGAAGTAGGAAGGAAGGAGCGGGGTAACGCTTGGGACTAGCCGTAGTCTGGTCCCAGGAAGTGGAAGGCTATTAACAGCCAGAACCTCCTGGAGTGAATCTTCCAGTTCTGCAGCAGCCAGGCTGCATGCTCTGAGACTGTTCAGCCCTAGGAGCTCAACAGAGAAAGGGTAGATACTGAGGAATATTGCTGCACAAATCTCTTCCTGTTCTGCACTAAAATACTAAGGTAGATGCACCCTGTTGTCTTGCTGCTATGAGATTAATACAAATGAGCACTTCCCAAATGCTACATATTGTTGTGTAGATAAAAAATGTAGGAAAACATTCTGGGTGCAAATTCCATTCATACTTCCTTATATCACTGTTGCTTTCAAAGCTATTTGAGATTGCTGGTGGTACACAAACCAAACAAAAATAAAGCAAGTCAAATAACCTTGTTAGAAATGAATTTGGAAATATCCAAGTTGAGTGACTCGCTTGGTAGTGAACTGAGTGCTAATATTACAATTTTAGGTTCATTTTTCTCCTTGCTATCAGCTGAAGACTAGCAGAAAATGGAGGAACAGTGTTTTCGTGCACGTCTGCTAAGAGGATCTGCACTTCTAGTGGAGGGATGACCTTGTGAATGTACCACATTTTCTGGCTATATATTTGCTATCCAAAAGTGATTGAATCTCCATGAGTTAAGAGCACAGGTCCCTTTTCAGTGGACAGATCATTATGTACAATTAGATGCTAGGTGCTGGCTGGAGATATGCACAGCAGTAAACAGAGTGCCCAGATGGCTTATCTGATCAGGTTAGCTGGTGTAATAGAAAAAACAACTCAGGGTTACAAGCAGTTTTTCTAGGGCTGGGATTTTGTCCCAGTGTTAGTAAATCTGCCCAAATCCTGACCTTTCCTTTATGTAGGTTGGTAGACTGTGGGCATTACTGGTGTCATGGCTGTAAGCTCACTGATATCTCTGCCTGCTGTGTTTTCTGGCAAAACAGTAGTACTGAAAAAGAGAAAACAGAGTAAGTTACTGAGAGGAAAAAAAGTCCACTTCAACCCAAATCAACCCCCCCCAAAAATTAGTTCTTTCATTTAATATTTTTTTAAGCCTCATAGAATCACAGAACCATTAAAGTTGGAAAAGATGTCTAAGATCATTGAGTCCAGCCATTGACCAGAACCCCCAGGGTTTCTAGTCATTCTTCCCCAGATCTGTAGAGTTGCACCGGGGTGTTATGACCCAGGTGCAGCACCTGGCCCTGTGCCTTTTTAAACCCCTTACAACTGATCTCAGCCCATCAATCCTGCTGATCCTCCCCCTTACTTCTCCAAGACTCAAAACCCCTACCATCAGATGATCTGCAACCATCTCATCACCAACAACCGTCTCATCACCCACCAGTGCTTCTCTGTGGGCAGAAGCAGGTCCATCTGGAAGGAAGCCCGAGCCTTCCCTGGCTGGCTCACTCCACTCTTCAGGCAGATCGACAGTGACACCCAACTTGGTGTCAGCTGCGAACCGACGAAATGTAGCACTTGATCCCCTCACCCAGATTGTTAACAAAGATGTTAAACAGAACTGCCCTCAATACTGAGCCATGGGGAACATCACTTGCGACTGGCCACCAGCTGGATGTAACTCTACTCACCCATGTGCTGAAAGATGAGCTGTCAGAGAGATGACTGGCATGGCTGAACAAATGTCTGGTAAGTCTCATGAGTGGAAATTCTGAGAAAATAATTTTTTGGAAACACTTAAACAATTGTTTCTGGCGTGAAACAGCTCCCCAGAATCTGAAGCTGTCCAGTGAAATTGATCCTTGTCAAATTGGAGACTACTAATAGCCATCTTTTCTCTTTAGTCAATTTTCCTGAAGCAAAAATTAGGTCCTTGGGGAAGATTTATGTCAGAAATGAGCTCCTGCAAACCTTTAGGAACCTCTAGAAAGAAGCAACGTGCAGGTTTTCCAAAAAAAATTTTGACAGTAGGTGCTCAAATCAAATAGTCACCTCACTAACACCTGTCTCCTGGTGAAGAAAAGACAGCATAAGGGAATTTTATTTTTAATGAAGAAAATATTCCTGATCTTTGTGAACACAAATCTCACATCCACACACTGAAACATTCAGAACATAGATATCATTACCTGGATTGGAGCCACATCTTTGTTTCTTCCATAAAATTCTACTTAAAATCACAATCTGGACTATGGCACAGTAAATCATGGTAAAACCTAGTATTTCAAAAAGACAAAGAGCAAAAATCTTTCCGGAACTGAGATCTAACAAGTGTTGTGTCTGACACTGAGTAGTCTGGTTGTCAAATGAAATAGAGACATAGCTGTTTTTTCAGAGCTGCTGTTTCTGATTGAAGGTTTGACATCGAGAGATGAAGTGGCTGACAAAGTGCTGTCAAAGCCAGAGCTTCAGATGGTGTGAACTGGCATCATTTCATTGCCAGCTGCAGAGGTGCTACCTCAGACAAGTGCAGAGAATCTTTTCCAATCTACAAACAAAATCAAAGATTTTCCCTGGTTTAATGGCTTCCAATGCCCATGTTAGGGACTGCTCTGAACCATTAGTTGAGTAGTCTTTGGCTACCTGCATAAACCCTGAGAAAGTAGCCAGAACTGAAAAATGACATGGCATGATTTTTGTATCAGCTGTAAGTGGTGTCACTTTGATTCATGTTTTGAGGGCAATCTTGGCCAGGGATACATAAAACGGAACTCGCTGGACATGTAGCAAAGCAGAGCAATCTCTGCTTGCTCAAAAGGCCTGCTCAGAAAGGGACATGGGATCAGAAGATTTAAGCATCTTCAGCCTCCAATTCAGAGGAGGGTGAGATGTCAGGTGTGAAAAATCTTTTAAAGTACAACAAAGGTTTGCCTATTCTGCTTAGAACACTTTAAAGACAAACTTTTTTCCCCATTGGATGACAAACTTTTTTAGGATAAGCAGTTTATATTTTTCCTTACGGAGTAAACATCACTGTATTACATGTTTGTATTATCTCTGATTTAAAGACAATTTTCCAGTATACATACATTTGCACTGATTCATAACACAGCATTTAAAGAATCCTACCAGTGTCTGATGCACCTACTGCTCTAATTTAACAAACTTACTCTCACTAAATTGCATTTCTTTATAGAGGAGGTGAATGGAGTGTGTAGTAATTTAAAAAAGGTTCTTGCTATGAAGTCAGGGACTGTTGCCTTGGTGAAATCACGTATTTTAGAACCTGAAACATTGGAAAATTGTTTTAGCAAGAAAGGTAATTGACTCAGCTGGTAGTGAATACGGCTGGAACCTGATGGTACTACAAGTATAATTCAAATAAAATACTGAAGGCAAGGTGAGATTGACTTTAAGGTTTCTGATGTTCTGTAAAACAATCGTGCCTTGCTTTCATCCTGATGTCAATGTTATTGACATTTTCATATATTTTATCAAATCTGATATATTTTCAAACTGAAAAAATTCTAGTGTTTTCCAAACCAATACTCTTACCGTGAAATCATTCATGACTCAGACAATTTACAGAAAGTGGTGGGAGGAAACTGCTGCAGGCTGCCCTGTGGATGCCAAAGGATGGGGCAAAGCTTCAATACTGAAAAGAAAGAAAAGGATCACAAAATGGTGACTTCTCACCTCCCAAACATTCTTTTCATGTCTACTAACTCATGCATTTTCAAAAATCAATTTTTTTTCTCTAAAGGTAAGCTTACAAAAAAAAATGTTGAACAAGCAAACAAAAACAATAGTCAAACAAATGAAACAACCAAACCTGTCCTCAAAAATACCCCAATGAAACAAAGAATCAAAAAGAAGCAAGTGGTGTTCCATAGCTGAGAGGCCCTTTCAGGACCCATAGATTTTCAGCAGCATCCAAGTCATGTTTAGGCATATCTTAGTAGTGAGCTGGAGCTGTGTGAGGTCTTTCTGGGCTGGATGCACTCCAGTGCCATTGAAACAAGTGGGACGCCAGCCACCCACTTCCTTCTGCCCTTAGGCTGGAGAGGACACAGTTTGTATGGTTTTCCCCACCTCCATTCTCTTCTGTATGAAACCAGCCAACTTCTTTCTTCTTTTCAGAGCAAAGAGAGCTGCAAACAACAGGAAAGAACAACTACTAAGAACTAAACAATAACCAAAGGATATCTGTTATGTTAAATATAACTGCCATGGCCTCCACTTTTGCCAGGAGACTTCTTATGTCTGCATGTCTCTCATACTGTGAGTAAGCAGATTATGCTTTATTGTCTATTTTCAGAATTTTGTAGCCCTACGTTCTTCTGGTCATGCAGAACCCTCATAAAGATAAGCTCACTTGATACCTCTGGTGAATTCCTGTCAATATTTTCAGGCCTGTAAATGTGGCAAAAATTGTATGTAGACATCTGCATGCAGTCTCATATCTACTGTACTGCAATAAATTTCCATCTTACAAGATCACAGGAAAAGTATCAAAGAAGCCAAAGTGTTTGAGTGTTAGAGGTTGAATGGGGGTGAGGGGGTTTCTACCATCATCCTTGTAGAAATTTTGCTGCAATACTCCAGAAGGCAGTGCTGCCAGAGTAAGTTAACTGCCAGTGCATATTAACATAAAATCTATAAAACTCACTTATTTACTTCTTGACACGTGAATAATGAAGCCTGAAGAAATGCCAGTCAGTCAAACGGCATTCAAAGTACACCTCTGTTGTTTTTTTTTTTGCTTGAAAACTAGTAGTATTTGCATCCTATAAGGCAAGCAGTTTTAACTGACTGTTTTTTGTCTGTCCTTTAAAATATTCATCCTAAAAGGCAACCACTCTTGATAAGCTGTTCAATTAGGGGAGCTGGTACACCAATCTCATTGTCTGAGAAATTTAACAATCAATAGAAGTAACAATACTCATCAAGTAATATTGTGACAGAGTGTGTAGAAGAGAAGTATAGGTTGCACCAGCTTTTTGCTGAACACCAGAGTTTATAATCTCCTGAAGTACATAGCATCCATGGTTTGAGGTAATTTGTCAAGTCTTTTAGGTGAAAAAAGTTTTCTCATTTTAAAAAATAATCTAATAATCTGTTTTTCATATACATTGTTATCTTAGTATAAGAATCTAGAGCAATTTTTTTAGTATAATTCTGCATATTTCCAAAATGGCATTAATCCCATTTTTATTTTTTGAAGTATTCTAATGAGTGGAGCCTAAGTAATACCAACATTTATTTCAAGTTTATCAGCTGGGGGAGGAAAATGGCAGTGCCTATGTTGCAATACAATAGGGCCTGTAGGAATGTCTAGAGTGTATTTCATAGCTCTTAATGAGAGTAACCCCACTTTGCATACTTATGCACATATTGAAATAAAGTCATTAATGTGTTGGTAGGTCTCCTTTTTTTTTTTTAATTTTTTTTAGTTAGGGAGGAGAAACATTTGAGATAAGCTTCTTTCTGGATATACTTCCAGAAAGTATATCCAGTCATCTCCTCGCCATGTCCTCTGCTCTTATACAGGAAAGTACTTCCCTAACTTTTGAACAATTAAAAAAAAAAAAAAGGCAAATAACTCAATTTACGCTAAGGTTTGTGTTGTAGTACTCCTGAAAGATAAATCATTTCCCCAAGGAAAAATCACTCATTGTTCTTATGTAAGGATTCATTACAGCCTTGGCTTTTTATCGTAGAAAAAGGAAGAGGAAAGCACCAAACCAAAAAGTAGAATTAACTGTGCTTGTTAAAATGTAGGAGTTTTTTCCAGATTAACTGATGATTAGGATCCCATGTTTTCATAATTCTCAAATTCAGAATCAGAACGGAATAGGAAATGGAGGAAAAAGGGGTTGCTGCAGATGGGGAGGAAATACTTAGAGAAGATTGTATATAGAATTCTCTTAAACTAGTCAAAAATCATTTACTGTAGTCCAGCTGTTCATTTCCTTATTTTTCTTTTAAATTTGGTATGAAAATGAGTTTATTATTTTTGCAGAGGGTTTTTCTTTTTTCTCTTTTGTTGCTGTTGAGATGAGAATTATCAGATGCAGCTGGGGGATTGCTGTGCTTGGGAAGCTGAGAACAGCAAACTTGGGAAAGAAGGAAACAGGATATGGGATGCCAAGAAAAACACATTTCTGTGGCACTAATATGTAGATTTTCAACATATTTTGTTCACTTTAGAAGAGAAAAAAAAGCAAATCAAAATGCTAAGCAAAGACAGATGTTAAATTCTGTATCAGAAAACTCTATTTTATTTACCTCAAAGTGCCTCTGCGAATTTCATCCAAGTATGAAGTTATGCACCTTCAACCATGAACTGTCAGATAATGGTGCTGTATATGGCTGGATAACCATCTTGTCCATTTCATAAGTGGCTTATTTTCAATGAAATGCAAAATGCTCCTCATGGTTGGGTCATTTTACTGCTTAACAGTTAAGGCCAGGAAACCATTCTTCTCCAGGAAAACCTGCACATACTTATCACCAAACATTTGTAGACAGCAAGATACAGGAGTAATGATGCAGTATTTATGTATCTCTTGCAAAAATTTCCCCTTTGAACATAGTTAACCATTTAATATTGTTGAAGCTAAGATATGAAAGATTTTTCTTTGGTATTGAAAAAAATCAGGATTCAAATTAATATTTCTTCATCTCACTCCTCTTTATATATCTACAAAGCAGACCCTAATATCTGAACTACAATGCTTGTCTCTCCTTATAATAACTGAAATAAAATGGACTGAGTTGATCTGTCTGGTTTCAATATCCACCTTAGGATTAGATGAGCCTTGCTGGGCTAAAAGCAAAGAGTGGGTATGATGTATGTCCAAAATGATGAGTAAGATAAAGATGACAACCCACATCTTGGCATATAAAATAAAGATAACAGCTGTAGAAATTACAAATAGAAAAGATTTTTGACAAATATGTTATGAACCTCCTTAACATTTCACAATTCTGTTGAAGTACAAGGCAGGACTAAATTGCTTGTATTACAGACCGACTGTCTGGTGCCAGCTCCTTCTGGATCGTTGTAGCTGGCAGGATTTGGTTTCGTTTCTCCTCACTTGGTGTCTGTCTCCAAACCTTTTGTCTTTTCCTGACCACCTTGCTTGTGTCCTCTACTCACCCAAATAGCTCAATTGCAAGGAATGATCCTAATATTTGCAAGAGAAGTAATCAATATGGTATTTTGCACACAAGTTTTATACTTTTATTAACTGTAAGCTTAAATCTCTCTTAGCTAGATATCTAGACAATGAATTATAACCATGATGAGGAGCTGCTCCTTGGCCACTCTCTTCTTCATGGGACATGATGATAACATGAGAACATACTAAACAGACTGAACTATGACTTTTCTGTATCCATAGATGTTCAGAATCCAAGCCCTGCTTCGGATTCAGATATATACCCTGCATGTATTCATTTGAAAAAATGTGGACATCTGCAGAGCAGATGGCAACACCAAAGCTAGGAGCTCTTCCAAGGGTTTCCCTCTAAAGCAAACATACAGGAGAGCATGCTTCCAGCATACAGTTAATTTGATCTTAAATTAGTCATGTAAGATAGGTCAGATAGCTCTTTTCTGTAAAGTACCCATTTCTTTCCATGAACTAGGGAGATTAGCTCAGTTGTTGCCTATGCCGAGCTAGTTGAGATAAAAGTCACTTGAAGAAACTGCAAGAATTGTATTGGAACTCTCTGCTGAGGGAGGCCTGGAAGGTGCTTAGCTCCAGCTGTTCTGTCTGGAGAACCTGGGTTAGCAGTTGCATGAGCTCTATTAACTTTTGCTCTTAGGTATGCTGTGGAGAACAACATAAATCTGTGCCTGCAGGTGAACGGTATAGATGTTAGGTGGGACTGGGCTAGAGAGACCAGCAGTATCAGTAAGTACACCCTGCTGCTAATACCTTCTGATTTTGTATTATTTCCTCTCTTCTTCCTAGTCATCTTATCTCTTGACTTGTTCATATTTCACTTTCTTCCTCTTCTAAGAAAGTTTCAGAGGAAGAAAAATTCCCCTATTTACCTATGACCTCATCTTGCAGTGGCTGAGAGATTTGAATGGGCTGGAGTGTTCAATCATTTGGGATGAGACGTTTCACATGGAGGAGGCTTGTTTCTGTGGTTTTTTTTTTTCATAGGCTTAGTTCTTCTGCTTAGGAAGGTCTTAAGTTAGTAATAAATAGAAGATCTGTTCCAAAGAGTTTAAAACTCTAAAAAAGAAAACCAGATGTAATCATGAAGTCATGTAGGAGCTACAAACATTATTACTGCTTTGGTTCAAGGTCTTATGGTCCCCATGAGTCCTCTGCTTTTTCAAACTCATGTTATCATAACCAAACTTAACAGCAACCCTAGTTCATTGTACTAAGATAAAAAGTAGTATTTTTAAGTTTGCAACCAGCTATCTGGGAGTATTTAAAAACCAAATTAAATGTCACTTCTTAAATAAATTATCTGAGATTATTAAAGCAAGCAAGGAGTCTGAACGGTTTATTTCTATTACTATTTTCACAATTTTTAAAACTGCTGTCTTACAAGTCTGCTAAGAGCGGTGAAAGTGCATAATCCTCCCACTTTTTATGCTGTGTCCCTTAGGGATGACCTTGTTTTTCTTTCCTGCAACTGGCTATTGTTATCGGTATAATCCAAGATCAAAGAAGCAGAAGGGAAACAGTTTATTACTTCTTCCCTCTTGAACTGCTGTGGTTTCCAAAAGGGTTATTTTTGTAGGTGACACCTGAGCTCTGTTTGCCCACTTATCACTGTTGCATGTCCACACTGCATTTATGAATAAATGCCCCTTTTCTCTTGTTGAGATAAAAGGAGTTTTGTAGCTAAACCTTGTTTGAAATAACAAAAGTCTGAGTGACTATCAGCAGCTAGTTGGACCATAGAGAAAAACTTTGCCTTTTTTCTTATGTATGCACAAGTGATTTAAATTTGTTCAATGAATCTAATTAAAAAGAAAGACAGGAAAACACTAAACTAGTATGTTTAGTCAAAATTATAAGCTGTTGTTGACATTTTTAAAACGGTTTCACAAAGAATGAGGCTATATTTTATGCTCCAGGAATGAAAAACATGGTCAGGTCTGGTTTCCTTAGGTATCTTTATATGGGGTAGTATGTGAGTATATACTTGTGTTTTATTGCAAAGGGCAGCAGTATAACTCACTTCAGCTATCTGTCAAATGGTGCTATGAATAGCAAATATTCATAATTTGTTGTTTTCATAAAAGGGCATGACTGGTACAGTTAGAATAGGCTTCAAGAAATGTAATAGCACTAGGTGGCAAACAAATGCAGGCAGAGACCATTCCAAAGAATTTTTAACCTAAATTAAGCTAGAAAAAGTACATATTATTGCCCTTATTCTGCAGATAAATAGGCCTACAACTTCAGCAGGATATCTGCATTAGACCTTATTCTTATGTCTCCCCCACATACCTCCCCTTCTTCCTTGGTGTCTGGACAGCCCTCTTATGGGGAGAGGACCTGGGTGTAGAAGAGGGCTGCTGCTCTCTGAGCTGCTGTGTCTTGGTGGTCTCAATGCCATGCACTGGGAGAAAAGGCACCTGTCTGCTCAGACCCCCGCCAGAGGTGCCACTGCAATCAGAGCTGTGCCACTGTGCCCTTCAGACACACAGACCATACCCCTGACCACCAAGGTATTGCCTAAGCTGTGAGGATAGAAAGGATCTTGAATTATTGACAGAAGCAAACGTGACTTTCAAAAACCAACCAACCAAGGCTACAAAGAAACTCTCCCATTCAAGTGAGACTCAACTTCATCTCCATTTGTCCTGTGCTATACAGGTTCCAGCAGAGGGAGAGTAAGCTGTCTGGAAACACCTCTTGGAAATCTATGCTGACACTAAGAGTGCTGGAGCAAAAGCAAAAATATAAAGAAGGTGTGTTAATCTCAAGATTCATTAGGCACAGAGGACATGCTCTTGCTCCCAGTGAAGTTAAGGTCTCATTGATTGTAAAATTTTCATCGATTGCAGAGGTGCAGGATCAGTCAATGGAGAAAGAATAACCAATGCTCTGTATGAAAAAAGGACATTATGGAGCCAGAATTTTTTTCCAGTTTTTAAAGGGTCTATTTTCTAAATTCTCAGTGTGGCAGATATGAAACTTCAACAGGCAATTAACCTGAACATAGTTGCCATGTAAGTGCAAGTTTACCACGTTTGAGGCCTGAAGCCATCCAATATTTTAATTTGGATGTCTGTAAAATGGCATGGAGTCTTCCATCAAGTGTCTAGTCTAATGCACGTGCTTTCATGATAATGGCCTAAGGCAAGTACGAAAAATTAGAATTACATTAGGAAAATCTGACCAAACAAAGCCTTGACAATATTTCAGCCAGGAGCTCTTGGTTCAGTTCCTCACACATGTTGTACGTTTATTGAAGAGCTCATGTGCAGCATAAAGACAGTAAAATATCTGCATGTCAATACCTTTCTACTTATTTGACATTTAAAAACTCTCCTGTTCCATTATCTTTGCTTCACTTCATGACATTTTTATCAACTTCAACATTAACATGGCAGATTTTACAACTAATACACTTAAAAGGTACAAAGATGTCAGGAACATCAATTATAAAAAAAAATTACAGCTCCTGCTGTATCTCAGACGTAATTAAATGAGCTGCAATTTTTAGCCTAGTTTCATTAGATTCATTTTCTCATGACCTCCTCAGTTTGGATTATTGTAATTCTTGGTATGTCTGTCTGCCAAGACAGTGCATTTGCAGCCTTGAATGCAGTCAGAAAGGCAGAGGAAAGAGGAACATTAAAAAGCAAATTACTTAGGCACTTTGTAATTCACTGCAAATGAGTTCACTATTATCTGTTCATGATAATATTGCCATATAACCTTGGTGTTTTGTGAATAAGGACCATTATGCTTCCAAGTTGTTGTCACTTCTGGAGCTGTTAGTTAATCGGTGCTACCACTGTGTTCAGAGTGGAGTGGCTTGGTGCAACAGACCTGATTCGTACAGTCACATGCCAAGCACACTCATGGGTGATATCGGAGGCAAGCTTGCATCTTGGCTGCATTCATTTTGTTTGTCCTATGGCCCTATTACTTGGAGATCAGAACTAGAGATGATTTGAATTTAGTAATAGAAGAAGTAAATCGGGAGTATAGTGAGAATATTCCATGCAGACAGTAAGGAAAGGATGCCCAAGAAGCAAAACCCTGTGATAATTAGACAAAAGATACAGGACTAGCAGTGTGTAAAGTGATATTTAAGTGAATGAAATGTAGTTTCTTAGGCATCATATAACATGGTTTTATCTAAATTTCTGTATCCCATCAAGTTTCTTGATTACAGCACTGTTGTATCCCTGCCTTTAGGGGCACAGCTCTTGCAGAATTCCTCAGGCTGAAAGATGGCTTGCCCTTCAAAAATCATGTCAGACTTATCTGTTGGTGTTTTTTTTGGCTGAGAATCAAATGCTGGTCTATTATTAAAATTGTTCATGGCTTGTTGTTGGATAGGCATTGGCTGTGAAATAAAGTGTGAGGTCAAAGAGAGCTTTATGGGTTCACCCTCATTGTCATCAGGTACCTGTACTTTAGGTCTTAAAGAATGATGTTAGTAGAACAGAGAGTTTACATTAGCTTTGATGTGTAGTTTCAAGGCATTGCCCCTGGACAACAACAAAGCTGTTTAATTTTTGGAAAAGAAGCCTCATTCAACGTCAATTAAAGAAAAACAAATCCAAACTTGCAACAAATTAATGTTGTTTTTATGAGAATATCTTTGTATTCTATATGCATTTTGGAATCTTATCAGAGATGGAGCCAGATCTGATTTTCTCAGAGAGACACAGTGACATTGTCATGAATGGCAGTTGTAGCAAGAGCAATCCAAAGGAGATGAAATTAAAATGTTGCCTCAAATATTGTCTGTCCTAGGGCTGTCAGTAAAATGCAAACATAATCTCTGTTCTGTTAAGAACTGAGGGAAGAACTAGAAATCTAATTCCTTTGAATCTCCAGAGAAAGCAAAATTATTCCTTCTGATGTTTCTGCATGTGAAAAGCTTCTAAAATAAAATAAAAAAATAAAAATCCCAAACCCAGGTCATAAAAATTAGAAAATCTAATACAGAAAGATACTGTGGAGCAGCCCACAGCAGTGTCTTTGGACCAGATATGGTCACCTTTACACTCATGGAATAACACCTTACTCAGAAAGTAATCTCATTAAAATGTATGAGAGTGCTCCCACAGTATCCTTCCACCTGATTGTCTGCAAGCTGAAACTGGCCATTATATCCATAGAAAATAGAGAGCTGCCTATGGGAACGCAGGAGGGTACCCAGCGTAACCACGGGTGTTTTCTCAGCACTTGCAAGGCTACAGTTGAACATGTCCATTTGTTTGGGTAATTGCTGTGCCTACAAAGTGAATAAATAGCATAAACCTGTGTACTTGTGTCTGTTGTCTACTCCTCTTAACTCAGGTCCAAACGCACAAACGTATGTGTAAATGGTGCTGCTAAAACCGGAGGACTGTTTGACAGTTTGGCCCTTTCTGTGTGTGATCTGGCTTGCTGTCATTGGCAGAAAAATGTCCATAAAAAACACCCTGTTTTGGGACCTTACACTGGGGTAAAACAGATATCACTTAGTTAACTTGTATCGATAAAAAGGTCTGATTATATTCCTGTAATAATTCCTGTAGTAATTAAATGCATATTATTAAATAGTTTCCTAATAGAGAGCCAGTGTCTCATTAATCTTGAATGTACCAACCTGAGAACTCTAGGGATATCATATTGTGATGAAAATTTGAGGAATGTCATATACAACCCACTGAAATGATTCAATACTATAATTTAAATGTAAGTAATGTACATACCTTTCTCAGCAAGGTGGGCTGAGCAGGGGAAAGACTTATTTATTAGTGAGTAATATAATGTAAAACAATCATGATTAACAGAATTCCATGTTTGCTTCCCAAGATAATAAGTCCAAAGTAATTTAAAGGCCAAAATCTCTATGTTTTTCTAAGTCAGTCTTCATATCTTCGGAAAGATGACTTCTGGGTTCAGGATAGCAGGAAATTGGTCCTCATACACCCCTACTCATTGAAATATAGAAGTAAAACACTGAAATGATATCCAGAAATTAATTCTCCTGCTGTGATGTCAATTTTAACTTTTAGCATATTTTCCACTGAACAACCTACATAGTACTGTATTACTCAGTGTAACAGGCAGCAGTGCTGAAAGCTGTCAGTATAGAATTCATACCTATGCATTTGGAAGGCTCCTGTTTCATTAACTAAATCCCATTTCCAAGGGTAAAAGGAATACTATTTTTCTGTCCCAGCCATCAGGAGTCCTAAAACTTAAGTTTGCATTTGATAGTCCATTTGCAGCGGGGAAATTTTCCCTCTAAATTCACTGGGCTTTGGTTCAAGGTCAAAATGAGAAAAATCTTCAGATGTTAAGGGCAGAAAGGACCACAACAATAACACATCCTGACTTCTTGTAGTGCAAGACATAATTCCACCAAATAATAGATTCATCAAGGCTGCAACTTTTGATCACGGAACTTTACATCTTTGAGAAATACAATTTTAGTATAAAGAATTTGAATGATAGAGAACATATACCAAATAATTGGTTGATTAACACTTTGTAAAATTGGGCATTTTATTTCTAGCTCGATTTTGTCCACTGTTATTCAATCTCGTGATATCTCATAGTGTGTAATTTTTCAAAGGGATAGCCAGTGCCATAATCATGGTGCTAGCATACTGCATTCCTAACCAGTGATGGATCTGGCAGTAAGAATATCAGGAATAGTCTGAAAATAGTAAAATATTTCACTTTCCAAAAATATTTTACTGGTGTATTTTGTGTAATGCAATCAGTCCAGTCGTTTGAAGAAGATGACTCTTCAAGGGCACAGGTAAAGAGTTCTGTGAATAAACTGCAAATGAAAAATTGATGCAGAAGACAAGTAATGCATAGAAACTCTGCCCTGCATTAATGAGAATGCTGCGAGGTGGCCATAAAGTCACTCTTGTCTAGAAGCTGGAGTAAGATTAAATCAGACTTTACTTTACTAAGTCTCACATTCGGTTGAGAAGCAAATGCAGTTTAATTTTGCCTCAGCCATTGCCTCTCTGCATACTTATATTACTGGTCTTTGGACATAACCATACAGAGTGACTGATACTTATAACTATGGAGTGTGAACTGCTGTCAGAATCCGACCCAGCTTCCATTGAAATTGATTAGATTTTCCACTGGGAATATAACTGGATTGTGAGGACCAATTCCTTGATGGCATTCAGATACCTAGCAGAGAATTGGCTGAGTGGAAGCTAAATTCTATGTGAACTTTGATTAAGGCTATGAGTTCAGCTCTGCTGACTTCCACTGTCACTGCTGTAGGTGACTGCACCTCACTCTAGAGCAAACATCTACATCCGATGCAGGAATTGCACCGTAATCTTCACCGAGTTTTTTAATTATTTTTATCCATTTGCTGTAATCAGAATCTGCATGCCCAGTTCAGCTATTGATACTTGCATTGGAGACACCTGAATTTAGATGGGTTGAATCCTACCCTAAGTACCTAGGTTCATTTTGACAATGTCTAGACACTGGCAGACAGACCAAGGTGCCCCCTCTAAATTTATTGCAATAGAAGGTAGGAGTTTAAATGCCTTTTAGGTTATGGGCTTAAATGCCTGTTAGGTTATGGGCTTAAATGATTAAATATCTGTATAAAGCCACAATGTAAGTTTGTCACTTGAAGAGGGTGACTTAGATTGCCAAAGGCATGAATCTTTCATGAGTTGCTTCTCTCTCTCTCCCTTTACATTATAGAATGATAAGAGTGACTGCCTGAAGCTGGGGGCATGAATCCTGGCTATAAGACTTGAACTTTTGTGTTCATGTGTATGTTGTCACAGCATTGCCTACTGTGTACTTTAAATAGAACATTTGCATCACTAAACTCTGTCCTATAAAGATACTAACTAAGCAATATACATTGTTTTATGCAGTCATGAATGAAAAACCCCAATAGATACTAACCAATGAAATGTGCTAAATTCAGCTGAAATACTTCCTGATTTCTAATATTTAATACATGCAGCTAGTAATCACTAACTCTCTCTCTTTAATGTATGAACTGAAATACTATAACTGTATTAATTGTATAATTATTACTTCAGGCACTTTGAACAATATATTCTACAGAGAAGAGATTTTTAAATAAAATTGAATAATAGCAATATTATTCAAACATATAATACAGAATAAAAGTTTGTTATATTACCAATTTGCCTAGCTCTTAAAGGAAAATATCCCTGTCACTGTAATATTGCACTCTGTAAAGGGATTGCTAAAAATTAAAAGAGTTCATTCTTCTCTGCAGCTTTGTTGTAGTGAGGAGGTTTTCAGAGTCTCCTGACTTCTGTGGTGCTGATGGAAATATATTTGTAGTCTAAATATGCCAGGAAAGTGTTCCAGTAGAGATTACAGGGTAGCTGGTGTGCCACTGTGATTTTCTTAATTCAAAGCGGTGCTTGAAAGAGACATTTAATCTGCAGTGGACAGAAGCTGCAATGCTGATACTGAAAATGACATTTAGCAACATTTTCTGATGGCTTTTTCTGAAAGTGGCTTGGGAAAAGCATCTCACTGATACTAGTGGTGGAGTTAAGCTTCTGAATTTTACATATGAAGATGGTGGAGGGAGAGCTATATTTAGATGAAAGGGATTCACTTCTTTCTAATACCATGCAACCAGAAAATCTGAGGTTCTTCATTTCAACCCTGACTCAAAATGGTTGATGTTAATTTTTTCATTGCTTTCACTGACCTCTCTGGAGACCAGTGAAAAGGCTGCCTAAAGATCAAAAGTCCAGAATTAAATGGTATTTACATGTGTAACAGCCAGTCATTTCATGGAGTGATTTTGCTGATTTTAATTGAAAATTAAGATGCTAAATACTTTTAAGAATCTCAGCTTAAGTGATTTAAAAAACCCAAACAACTATACAGAGTCCTGTGTTAGGGCTGCATGCTTCCTTTTTTTCTTAAACATTTGAGTCAATCATCATAGTAGTCCTTCTTTAAGACAAATATCTTTCACTCTCATCACATCACTTCACTGTCTGTGCATTAAGGGCCAAGTTGGGAGTTCCTAGAAGTCAAAAAATGTAAACTTTTCACCAGCTTGAAATCCAACCAGAGGTGTTGAAGTACTGGCTTCAGATCCTACCTCTGTTTCCACCTTCTGCACCCTAATCCTGTTTGTCATGAAATCTAACTCATCAGCCACCTTGCAAAACATATCTCCTGGTCAACTTCCTGCGCTCTGAAATTCCAATGGGCCATTAATGTAAATTCAGTTGTGGATAGTGATAGGAGGAAGGGATTTATATAGAAGAGGCAGTTAAAAATTCATCAATAGCTTTAGTGTAAAGAGATTTTATTGAGTTCATACATAGGAAAGCAAACCTGAGGAACTGTTGTTAGTAATCCCCTTTGAAGATAGAGATGAGATAGTAGGTATGCCATACAGTTTATTAAGACATCTAGATAACCTCAAGGGAAAAAAATGCGAGCTGGAAACACATCAGAGCTTGAAGCTTTATAGAAGATTATGGTCGTGAGAAAATATTATGAGGAGCGTTTCAATATATCTGAGAATATTTCTGACTACAACAGGAAGTGGTCCATAAAAAAAAAGAAAGGTTAAAAAACTATTTCAGACAAGTATTTCCAAAAGCTTTTCATTATTTGAAAGCTCGTACTTTGGAGGTTGAAGCCATTAATGGGGTCCACAGAATACATTGTTGAATAACCCGATATTGAAAAGGTGAAAATCACACGCTATCAACATTTCCCACAGGGGGGACATGGAATTTCTAGGGTAAAAAGTTACAAAAGAGAAAGAAAAAGGGGCTCAATGTCACTGTGACACACAGAGGATGTGTGTTTAGTTTGCTTTTCAATGAGGCTTGCTGATAGAAAGGAAAGATTTCTACATGCACACAAAGGAGGAAGGGCATGGGATAGGAATGAATTTGAGTGAGTTAGATTTTCAAGAACCGAAGTAATTTCTGTCCAAGCAAAAGAGACAGAAATGAAGATTGATAATGCAGCAATAGAAGCAGGAGCACAGTGCAGAAAGATAGTTATGGATGGTTAAAAGTTTCTGACTAGTTACAGATGTCTGTTGCCTGGAAAGCCTATTTTAGGCCCTTAAGAACGTGCTTGATTTTAATGAGATTTATGCTCAGGCTAAATGGTAGGCATGGTTCAAGGACTTTGCTGAACCAGGATCAAAGAGAGAAAATTGTCATTTGATTTAAGTATGGTGATTTTTTTCATATTCCTTTGAACACATAAGAAGAAATTCCAAGTTTTTGTCAGCGGTAACAGTTTAATAGGAAGATAAAACCCACAGACTACAACCTTTCTGGTATGGGTTTCTGCATGTGGGCATGAGATCAGAATCAGCAGTTAGCTAATAAAGTTTGAAAATGAAGAAGTAGGAAAGCAAACACTGTCACAAATTGGATATGAAGTCTGAAGAAAGGGAATTGAAATGATGCTGGGAAAGGAGGTGCAGAAGCAGTGTAAGAAGAGATTTTTAATGCATAAGGATACTAAAAATGAGCATATTATAAGCAGTCTGGAAAAAAAGCTAAAAATTAAATCCAGCAAGGAGTCAGAGAAGAGATAGAGACTACATCTTACCAATACTGGGGGGAAGAAAACAGTTAGTTGTGGACAATTGGGATGGGTATTGGACTGGCATGACAAGGTTTTGGTATCGGGCAGACTACAGGGGTGGTGTGTATGAGAAGTTGCCAAAATTTTCCCCAGTGACTGACAGAGCCAACTCCAGCTAGCTCCAAGATGGACCTGCCACTGGCCAAGGCCAAGAACATCAGTAATGATGATAGTGCCTCTGGGATAACAGCTTTAAGAAGGGAGAAGAAACTGTTGTGACACAGCAGTGAGAGAGGAGTGAAAATATGTGAGGGAAACATCTCTGCTGACACAAAAGTCAGCAAAGAAGCAGTGGCAGGATGTGCTCTGGGAGATGGAGGAGAGATTCCCCTGCAGCCCCTGCTGCCGACCATGTGAGACAGGCCATGACCCTACAGCCCATGAGGACCACACGGCTGCAGAGGTCCACCTGAAGCCATGAAGAACCCCATACCAGAGCAGGTGGATACCCAAAGGAGGCTGCGAGCCTGTGGGAAGCCTGTGCTGAGCAGTTTTGCTGGCAGGACTTGTGAGCCTGTGGGAGACCCACACTGGAGCAGTGTGATCTCAAAGGACTACACCTTGTGAGAGGGATCAATGTTGGAGCATCTTGTGAAGAACTACAGCCCTTAGGAAGAACTCACACTGGAGAAGTTCATGGAAGACTGTCTCTCATGAGAGGGACCCCACACTGGAGCAGGGGAAGAGTGCATGGAGTCCTCCCCCTGAAGAGGAAGGACGGACAGAGACAATGTGCGGTGAACCAACCTCAGCCCTCATTCTCCATCCTCCTGTGTGCTTTAGGGGGAAGGAGGCAGAGAATTAGAGTAAATCTGAGCCTGAGAAGAAGGGACTGGTGAGTGTTTTAAGATTTAGTTTTTATTTCTCATTGTCTTACTCTGATATAATTAGTAATTGTAGAGGTCCACAGTAATAAATTATATTAATTTTTTCCCCAAGTCAAGTCTGTTTTGCCTGTGATAGTAATGGGGAACTGATCTCTCCCAATCCTTATCTTGGCACATGATCCTTTCATTACATTTTTTCTCCTCTGTCCAGCTGAGAGGGTGGAGAGAAAGAGGGCCTTTGATGGGCACATGGCATCCAGCCAGGGTCAACCCACCAAAGGTTGACACACTACAGAACGTTAAAAACATCCAGGGAGATTTTTGTCTTGTGCTTTTGCTCACCAATGAGAACTTCAGCCAAGTGCCTCCCTTGCTGTTTTCAGGTCTCTGCTCCTCACGCTCCCTCTCTTTCTTCTTCCTTCATCCCTCTCACTCCACTAGTACTTTCCTGCTTACAGGTGCAAGAGTATTAATAATTCACACTCATGTTTTTCCACCCTCTTACCACATTCTGCTACAGATGACTTGGAATGAAAACTGGAAGGCAAATAGGAGAGCAAAGACCAAGACGTTTCAACTGTACTCGGTCCTACATAGACAGATATATAGATAACTCTGTTGAAATGAGGCAACACTGTATAACCAACACGAAACATCTCTGCCCAACCTTATCCCCCTTCTCTCTTTAGGTTGCAGGGTTCTTCTGGCAGTAGGGCATGTATGTCAGCATGTTTATGCAGCAGCCAGGACTGGAGGGATTTCATATCCTTATGATGACTTCAAGTGCTGCCAGAACAAGGGTAATGTTTGTAATACTGATAAACAAAACCATATGTCAACATTTATTTTATTTGTCTAAATAAAAGAATACAGAAAAGAAGCAAAGATGTATGTCAAGTTTTATTTCATCTATCCAAATAAAATAATAAATAAAAGAAAACTTCCTACCTTCTAATATGCCAGATACATAAACAAACACAGTATTTAATGTAGCCTCGTTATTACTAGGCAAAACAGTGAGGCCAGCAGCTATCATACATTTTGAAACCCCAACCAATTAAGAGCAAATAAAAGAATAGTTAGGAATAATCTAAAATTGGTGCTGCCTGAAAAATAAAAAACAAGTTTGACCTGGTTTTCCATGCACATGAACAGACACAATGTTCCTAAATTTAGTTAAGCGACAGGTATTTCTACCAGCTACAGTGCTACATTACTCTACTAAGAGCAGAGACAGTTTATTGCATCACAACACTTCAACTGTAAACTAAAGTGAAATACCTATATAAAATATTGTATGTTTACCAGCATCTGTGCAGTAAATACATCATAGCCCTTATGAAAAATAAACACAAAATGTAATTACGCAGACTGTTTGTCAAGATACATTTGTGTCTTGAGTTCTTACAAATGCTAATATCGCTCATTCTGCAGAGGTGCCCAGGTCAGAAATGTCTTACAGGTCTTACACAAACTCACTGAGCTAGACCTCGCAGTGTTCCAATTATTGCTGGCACAAGTGGTAATGTTTTAAGGCTAATGAATCTTTTTTCAGTTTTCTCCGGAAGGTGGAGGAGGAGAGAGCTTGCACTGAACCTCCCAGGCGATTTATGGAAGGAGGGTTTGCTGACCTGCCAGTGGCCAGCAGTCCTTACACGCACTTAGAGCTATCAAGGTCAGTGAAGGTTCATCTGTTAGAGAGAACTGCTGGGGCAACTGCGCAAAGGGCTTTGCTGAGAAATTTGATTACAAGGCAAAATAGATGATCTTACTCTGATTCGCTCTGCAGGGCTTCCTTCTCTTCAAATTTATTTCTGTAGACTATATTCTGAGTGTGGGCACAATAGGCAAGTAATTTAGGTAATCAGAGTCATCTTGATTGGACTAGGCAAGGGCATTTGAAGTATTGATTGTAGCATCTGTGTGATACAATTAAAGCCAGTAGGCAGAATCCATCCATAAATCTTGGGTGAACTAGAACCATTCTTCTGCCCTTGCTTGAGGATACACACAGATTCTTAATGTACCAAAATTATCTTACTATGGCATTTTGCTGTCAATAGATAATTAGCTGCTAGTGTTGTCCATGTAAGAGCTTTCCTCTAAAGACAATCTGCTACTGAAACTGAGATAAAAAAACCTCATAACTAGTAATATCCACCTTTCTGTGGGTCCACATAAAGGTCACAGTCTTGTGATGAAATATGCATTTCATTACACTTGATGAGATATATGCATTACTTTCTGAGGCAGCAGTGGACAATATGTGATGGCATCTATTAATTTCCTTGCTTTTAAGTATTTCTGCTTTGTTAGTAGGGAAATAGCCAACTAAATTGGGTTTTGAATTCGGGTTTTAAATATATTGCAAATGCATGATTTAATACATTCCCACTTGACACTGGAAGGCTGGGAAGACAAAAGATCTGTCTAGATTGTTTTCTGAGGCACAGCACTTTCACAGTGCAAATCCAGACAGAAAGCCAAGGGGTTCAGGGAAATTCTATGGAGAAAAAAAATATATGCATCTTTTCTTTAGAGACTTCAGTGTATAGACTACACTAGTCATGTGGGCTCACTTTGTTGGAACTGTGAAGCAGACTAGGCACTCCAGGGTGTAATGCATCCTACTTACCTCAGACAATGAGCTAGACAGTGGGTTTGGACAAGAGTGAGTGAGGCCCAGCTGGGCCAAAGTGTGCATGTTTGCTGCGCCCAGCAGGAACAAGGAATGCTTCCTACAGCCACTTAATTGTCTGCAACCTGTATATAAAACGTATGTTTCTCTCTGCTAAGAGGCTAAAGAAAATTCTATTGAGAACAAGTCTGCATTTATGTCGCTTTCTGCTGAGATCACAACCTTCTTGTGTTTTCATTCCATAAAACTATGAATGTATGGCTAGAATTTAGCCTTTTCAGTATGATTTATTATCATTTAGTTATCTTTCTGTGTCCTGTCCCCAGTAAAGATCATGAGCACTGCATAAATACCCTGGCCTGGATCCAAAAAGATAGATTTCTGAAAGAGGAAAGAGTAGAAGACTGACGTAAGAAATAATTTGTGCTTTTGTGATCATCATACTGTATTGCAAATGTGCACGGTAATTTGACAGGACTGTTGTTGCTCATTATGCATCTCCCTGAATTAACATCAGAGCTGTAGTAAATACCGACTTAGGGTGCTTAGTTTTTTGTAGGGTATTTAATCTTACACTGAAATATACCTATATATGTCTGTATATATACATATATATATATGGAGAGCTCACATCTAAATGCTTTTGGAGATGTCACCATACAAGACAGATGATGCAAAAATATTGTCTGCCTCTCCGGAATCTATGAGGAATTAAGGAAGAGTGGAAGGAAGGGACTTCTTTCAAGGTTGTGCAGGAACTTTGTGTAGGCAGACAAGGAAATTGAATCTGTGTCTCCATCCCAAGGCCCAGAACAAAGTGTGTGAAAGAAGGTGGACACATCTGATATACCCTCTGCATTCGAACCTGTTGCCCACATTTGCAGTATCCTGCTCAACCCTCAGCTGAGGCTCCTCCTGTAAGCTCTGTGTTACATTTCCCGTTTCTATGTGAATGTCCTCAGTCATCTTAGGTGGCACCACAGGTTTCTGGGCAAGCAACTGAATCAAGTTCAAGATGTTTAAGGACTAAGCCTAAAATTATTAAGTGGTGGAAATGAGCCAGAGAATTGAATATTTGATTGGATTGCTTAAAAAAAATTGAAGAGTGTAGTAATCTAAGCAAAAAGCAACAAAATAGAATTGTCCCTGACTTACAGACCTAATACAGGGGTTTTTCTGTAGAGAAATCTGGAAGAGGGTTTTGTATAAAGTAGACTAATAGGCTTGGATAAATAGCATTTTTCAAATGTAGGGACAAATTATGATAACCAATTTATGATACCTAATCTTTAAAACCTTTTAGAATCCTTCAGAATCCTCTAAGGTACATTTTCTGACAGCTTGAAGACATTTACTTTACCATTAGTTACTTTTCTAGAAGATGTGATCTATATCTCTAAGTTGGATGGCCTTTCCATGATGCTGCTGCCTTTTGCTCAATTAGGAAATTCCTCTGAAATCTTTTTGCATGCAGTTACTAAACTTGACAAAAGGAATCTAACTCTGATTACATTTTGACAGTATAATATTCTGAACCATCTTCCAAGAAAAAAATTCCTTCTTAACTAGGATTATAGCAAGATAGATACTTTGTTATGCAAATGTGCATTTCTGTGCAGACATTATAATTCATGTTGGAGGTTTCCTTGAACTCTAAAGACACTGTATTTTTGATTCACAGAGATATAGTTGAAAAACAAAACAAGCTCTGAGACAGAATTTTTGAGACTGTATAGAGAGAATTAAGTGGATACCAAAAGTCAGTGATGTCAATGTTCCTAGTATAATGTTTTTTTGCCTGAGGATCAATCCTTCTCAAAGGTACTGGATTATTTTTTTTCTCTCCTGGATAAGTACAGAACTGAGTGTATGTGAAGTTCGTTTCCTCCTCTGTGTAAAAATCTTTTCCATCACAGAAAGTTTTATGAATCCTGTTTACAAAATCCAGTTTAAAGAAGTAATCCTAATGCCTTCAGTATCCAGAATATCAGTTCTATGATGTGGTCATTGCACAGAATCTGCAGCATCTTTTGTTATGTAGCTGGCCACATTTTAAATGATCACGCTGTTTTTTATCTGACCCCAAAGTACTGGTGGCTTGTTTTGGAGCTATGACTCACTTAGGACATGTGTATAAGAGTTCTCTTCAACAATTTATTTCCTTCATAGACTATTTTAAGGATGTCAATATGTATTTTGTTTATATTTCCACAGGCTCTTCCCCTGGAGATCTATAGGACTCCATCTGTTCCAAACAGCTGCCAATACTTTTGTGAGTGTGCATGTGTGTGACTATGTATAAATAAAAATACAGTAGTAAGAAAGCCTGAGACTTTTCTGTGGCTGTGATATCACCTGCATAGTTATAATGCAGTGTTTTACATATTCCTGTGTCTGAAGAAGAGCTATTGACCTTTCTTTCTCAGCCGAGGTAGTATGCTGAATGTCTGTTTCTCTTTGCCTCCCTGTAAATATGCAGAGATTTTTATTCTCATTTTTTTTGTAGGCATTACTTGATTCTATAAGATGGATGGATAGAGGCTGTGATTGACATTATGACTGTTATTGGGAGATTGTAGAGAGATGTAATTGCTTTGGGTGTCTTGACAGCTCAGAGTTTTTCTGGATCTGTCAGCTCTGATCTTCAGGAGACTGAGTAAGCCGGTTTGCAGGGTAGCGTTTCCCTTTCTGAAGCATCCTGCTACAGTTATCCACGCCACAGCTAACTTCAGGTTAATGCGGTGTGACACAGACTGTACTGGTCTTTCCTGAACAGGAAGGCAGTTCAGAGTCTTGTAATGATGTCCAACACAGTGTTCTGCTTGTTCAGCTGATACAAGTGGATGACCCCTGTGTTTCGATTTCTTTAACATCTTCCTGTTCCTTTAGATGTCATTCAATGTAGAGATAGCTTTCTGAAAAGACCTAAACAAGATGCCACTAACTTCCTTCACACACTACTCACAGAGTAGGTTTTGCTTGTCTTCAGTATTAGAGAGCACGTAACAGAAGATTATTAACACAGAGATCTATAATAAACTAATTAATTAATTTTGGAGAGGCTACAGCATAAATTATTATGCGAAAAGAAACCTGTTACATGGCAATATGATTCAGCATCTTTTTTTCAAGTGTGCTTCACATTATTCAATGATTGTTTCTCTGCCGAAGTTATCCAGAGTTTTGAAAGTGTTTTGACAGTATCAAGATGTTTAACAAACCCGTTCCAAAAAAAGTCTATTTCAATAAAGAGATTTTTGGCTTAATTCTGAAATCAGTTTTAGCTGATTTCCCCGAAATGAAACACATCTTCCTGAACTAGAAAACAGATCTCAAACCACAGACCAAAGTTAGTGAGCTTGTAAAATCAGTTTGTCTTGTCAAGGATAATACGTATGGATAAAATAAGTCAAAACTAACAACATTTCATTTAGGACATTCATTTACTTTCACAATTTATAGCATTTGTTTTCTTGTTAGCTTTCATTTTGATTCTGAAATTATGTTATACACATTTGCAATATACAATGCTTTTCTTCTCATTTGAAGAAGCAGAAGACAATACATAAATATTAATTTTTTGCTGGTTTTAAAAAAAAATATTAATGCTTCTTGGCAGTTACCTAGAATTCTACATAGTTAACTATTCTACATAAGTAACTATTGAATCCTTATAACATCCCCACTAAGGAAAACAATTGGATATTGCTATCCTAATTTCACAAATAAAAATGTGAGCTAAAAAGATTAAACCGTGTGTCCTGATGTAAACATAGAAACATTTGATTTCAGGGACGTGATTATTTCCGGATCAAACAGCTACATTCAAACCACCATAATAGTTGCTTCTCCTTTATTGAACTACTGATATTTAAGAAAAGAGACTGGATTTTTTCACCGCATTAATGTACACTAGCTATTTCAATTAACCTTTTTCTTTTTTTAACAGCAAAATCTGCAAAGAAAACTTCCAGTAAGCCAGAAGCTAAAATAGATGAGGATATGTGTTTTTCTACCTTCCACCTCACTACCTAAAGGAATCGGGAATTAAGTTTTCAGAGAGTAACTTACCCTCGTTAGGCATACTTTCTTGAGATCTGTGCACTCATTTGTGATGAGCCAAATTAACTCTAGCAATATTGCTGTTCAGGAGTAACCCAAGCAAGTGCTGACATGCACAATTCCATTGTTTTTCAGGACACTAATTGGAGATAGTGCCTCAATCACTTCCCTGGGCAGCCTATTCCAATGCTTGACAGCCCTTTCTGTGAAAAACTTTTTCATAATATCCAAACTAAACCTCCCCTGGTGCAACTTGTGGCTATTTCCTCTTGTCCTGTCACTTGTTACTTGAGAGAAGAGACCAACCCCCGCCTGGCTACAACTGACTTTCAGGTGATTGTAGAGAACTATAAGGTCTCCCCTGAGCCTCTGTTTCTCGAGGCTAAACAATCACAGCTTCCTCTGCCACTCCTCATAAGTCTTGTGCTCCAGACCCTTCACCAGCTCTGCTGCCCTTCTGTGGACACCCTCCAGCACCTCAGTGTTGTTCTTGTAGTGAGGGGCTCAAAACTGGACACAAGACTTGAAGTGCTGCCTCACCAGTGCTGAGTACAGAGGGACAATCACTGCCCTGGTCCTGCTGGCCACACTATTGCTGATACAGGCCAGGATGCCATTGGCCTTCTCGGCCACCTGGGCACACACTGGATCATACACACCTCCTGTAGATCAGCACCCTCATGTCCTTTGCTGCTGGGCAGCTTTCCCAGGTGCTCCACACCAAGTCTGTAGTGCTGAATGAGGTTACTGTGATCCAGATGCAGGACTCGTCATTTTCCCTTGTTGAACCTCATAGTGTTGGCCTTGGCCCACCTATAAAGGCTGTTCAGATTCCTCTGCAGACCCTTCCTAACCTCTATCAGACCAACACTCCCACCCAGACTGATGTCACCAAGCTGACTAAGGTTGTACTAGAGCCCACTGTCCAGATCATCAATAAAGATATTAAACAAGACTGGCCCCAGTATACTGAGTCCTGGGAAACACCACTAGTGACTGGTAACCAGCAGGATATATCTCCATTCACCACCACTCTCTGGGCCTGTCCATCCAGCCACTTTTTTACCCAGTGAACAATACACCTGTCCACACCACGGGAAGCCATTTTCTTCAGGAGAATGCCGTAGGAAACAGTCTCGCAGTCTATAATGAAGTTCAGGTAAACAACATCCACAGACTTTCATAAATCCATTCAGCAGGTCACCTTGTCATACAAGGAGAACAAGTTGGTCAAGTAGGACCTGCCTTTCATACACCCTGCTGTCTGGGCCTGGTGCCCTCGTTGTCCTGTGTGTTAGATGTAATGACACTCAAGATGATCTGCTCCATGACCTTCCCTGGCACTAGGAAAAGGCTAAGAGGCTCATAGTTCACCAGATCCTCGTTCCAACCCTTTTTGTAGATGAGTTTCATATTAGTGAACCTCCAGTCCACTGGGATCTTCTTGGTTAATCAGGACCCCCGGTAACTGAAGGAAATTGGCTGAGTGAGCTCTTCTGCCAGCTCCTTCAGTACCTGTGGATGGGGTCCATGGACTTGTGTCTGTTTAAATGGTCTAGCAGATCACTTACAATTCCCCGTTGGATTGTGGGGGCTTCATTCTGTTCCCCATCCCTGTCTTCCACCTCAGAGGGCTGGATACTCCCAACACAAACGATCTTGCTATTAAAGACTAAGGCAAAGAAGGCATTAAGTACTTCAGCGTTTTTCTCATCCTCTGTCACTATGTTTCTCCCCATATTTGGTAAAGGATGGAGGTTGATCTTAGCCCACTTTTTCTATTAATGTATTTATAGATACTTTTTAAATTGTCTTTTACAACAGTAGCCAGAACAGCTATAGAGAGAACACAAAAAGCAAAACAATGAAAAATGAAGATCTGGGGATTTAGTAAGCTTGGGTTCAACTCAAGACTCTTCTTCTATTTCTAGAACTCATGTAGAATGCCCAGACATGTGGCAAGCACGTGACCTCTGTCATAAACTACTCTGCAAAGTGCCTCGTATGGGGCTTGACATGAATGTAAAATGTCAATATTTAGATATCTGAATTTGATCTGAATCTGAATTTGATCTGAATCTGAATCTCTGGGTATCATGGTTTAACCCCAGCTGGCAACCGAACCCCACGCAGCTGCTCACTCCCTCCTGCACCAGCAGGATCAGGGAGAGAATTGGAAGACCGTATGCTGGAAAACTTGTGAGCTGAGTTAAACACAGTTTAATAAGGAAAGCAAAGGTCCTGCACACATAAGCAGATTAAAACAAGGAACTAATTCACTGCTTCCCATGGGCAGGCAGGTGTTCAGCCATCTCCAGGAGAGCCCCATCACATGGAATGGTTACTTGGGATGACAAATATCATCATTCCGAACATCCCCCCCTTCTTCCTTCTTCCTTCTTCCTTCTTCCTTCTTCCTTCCTGCTACTTTATACACTGAGCATGATATTATATGGTCTGGAATATCCCTTTGGTCAGTTGGGGTCACCTGTCCTGGCTGTGTCTTCTCCCAGCCTCTTAGGAACCCCCAGTTTCCATGCCAGTGTGGCAGTTCAAAAAGCTGAAAAGGCCTTGTCTCTGTGTAAGCCCTGATCAGGAATAACAAAAAATTCTCGATATTATCAAATGCTATGTTCAGCACAAATCCAAAACACAGCCCCATAACAGCCACTGTGAAGACAATTAACTTTACCCCAGCCAAAACCAGCACACAGGGAAAACTGGTTCATTTTCTGAGACCCCCATTCAAGGAGTGGATGTGCCCATTGAGACACAGTGGAGACTAGAGTGATTCATCTCAACCAGAACTGGAATCAAGCACACAAACATGGATAATCTGTGTTATTTCAGATATCCCAAGATATATTGTGTGGGACTGCCTATGCGATAAGCAAATTTAATTTTGGGTGCCTCAGTCTGAACCCTATTTCTTCAGGATGACTGGACACATATAAACATATATGAATCAATTCAAATTCGTTGACAGAGTTTGCCAATATCAAGTACTTCTCCTGGTTAGAGTTACATCAAAAAAGAGGAAATAATAAATGCTGAGGAAAATTAAAATGTAAACATAGATTCATTAATGAAGAAACACAGCAGCAGCAAAACATTTGATTAAAAGTAGGTATGTACAATTAAGGCTCTTCAAACAGTCCTGAATATTCTTTTCCATAATAATGTAATGTTTCTTAAGGATTATGGAGATAAATATTTCTTTTTAAAGCTTTTGCAAGCTTTATAATTATATCATGATAAGTCTGATCTATTTGTGGCATCAGCTATCATGTGTTTGACTCAGGAAAGTTTAATGCATTTGAGTTTGGTGTTGCTTTCATCAGAGGAAGTGGCAAATTCAGAACTCCCAAAGTGTGAATGTGTCTTCATACTTGTCAACCTCATCATTACTGCTTAATGAACTCAGGTGTTTTTATAGATGTGCAGAATTATCGATATTTAATTTAAGATGGGCAAATATGTGCCGCTGTTATTCAGGATCCTTAGTGATTTCTTTCATTGAAATCCTCCATGATTTCATTGCAGATTTTCATGACAGAATCTGAAAAGACAGTAACATTACTTGTTGCATTAAGATAGGTATATATTCTAGAGGCTGGCTGAGAACTTAAATCTGAAGACTAATCATATATTCCTTTAAATACTGTTAATTTTAATAATGTGAATTTTTCATTTTATAAGGAACCTTTTTTCTTGGTCACAGGCTTTCCTAGTTATATGTCATACAGATTTCATTTGTTACACTATAATGTGGCAGCTATTCTAATAAATATATTGGCAATGCAATTTGTTGGGGGGCTTTGTTGGGTTTTTTTGTTTGGTTGGTTTTTTTTATGGAATCATGATCAGATATTATTGTTTTACATCAATAGGATTTGCAGAAGCATGTATATAGTGTCTTAATTTCCCAGCACATCTTCTGGCTTATTATTTCATTAATTTTAAAGGGACATATTTCCAGGAATGCCATTAGGATGAATGCTCAGTACACCCATTGTAAAATTTATCTACTTTTTTTTAAAACTGGAAAATCATATCTAATTTGAATTTATAAAATTAGAAAAGACATTAGATGTCCTCTTGAACCTGGTAACATTCTGTCTACCTCCACATCTTTTTACAAAGTTAACAGGATTTGGCCAGCAATTGTGAAAAGTATTAATCCATTTTCAAAGTTGTTCCTGCCAGTGAATCATTCAAACCTCCTACTATGAATTTCATTTACCTCAGATGAGGACAAGAACCAGGACAGATACATCCTAACTTTGTGAACTGATATATTGGCCTCATAGTAGCTGACTAATGGTTTACTGGCTTGCTTATGTACCGAGTAAGAGGTAAAAGATTATGTGAAAACAAAATAATTTTCATTTGAAGATTTTGTGTTGTTCTGATCTGTGAGGCAAACTCTGATCCAGCCCTGGATCCTGTATGCAGTGGATTTAATGTTAGACATGCAACTGAAATGCTTACATTTGTAGCTACTTGCCTTAGGCTTAGGCCTTTATTTACAATGGAGATAGGCACGTCCAAGGAGTGATTCAGATCTTAGGTGGTGAGATAATGGGAGCACAACATTAAAGTACTGTATCACTAACCCCTTAAGATAATTGATTTCATGTATTAATTTACAATTAAAATTTCTGCTTTGAAGTTGTTATCTCTAGTTATCGCCCAAGTATTCATACACCAGGGAATTTAGCTGAAAAATTATTTATGAAAAATCAACAATGCAGGATATCCAGGCACAATATTAAGGAAATGCAAATAAATCCCAAAGTAGGCAGCAAACAAAATAAAAAGCCAGCTCAAGAAGCATAATGCCACATGAGCTGCAACTGAAGATGAGGATTCACAAAGAAGGAATACACTGTCCGTAGTCACAGACTTATGGGCATGCATAAACATCTGCCCAAGTCTGGGCAGTAGCTGTGAAAGGTAATACTTTGAAGGAGAGGCTGCAGACAACAATGTATTGAGAGAGAAGCTGGTCTACTTTTTGTCCTAGTCTTGTTGTTTGGTTGGTTTTTTTTCTGACTACCAGCTACTGTGCCAAATGTTAACTAGAACATCTCCCGTTGTTCATGTTCTTTGATTTACAGTTAGCTATTTATTCACACACATATTTAGTAACATAAACTATTTGCTATCAAAAACGTAGAGTGCTTGCTTAATTTATATGTGTACTAGATTTACAGGTTTATAGATAGAAGGGGGAAGAATATTTCAGAAATAGATGGTTAGTGATAATTTTTGGTTTAATTAAGGCTAGAGTGCCAACAGGAAATGTCATTTCCTTGGAGATCTTTTTCAGGAAAACAAACAGTTTTGCTTGCTCTATGCTTTTTAGTATCTTGTTATCACTGATCTCATTCACTGTCTGGTAACTATGAGCAAACTAACGACCAAGTGGCATAGTGAGCTCAAAGAGGGACAAGTTAGTTTGTTCTGCAAAAGGCTGACTGAGGAGTAGGGCTCCCACCTAAAAGGAAAGTTCTGCATCTTTACTGGAGGTGTCTCAAGCTTCTGTCTCCATGTGTTTGCTAGAGTAGAAGCTTGCAACATCACAGACAGACCAGATGTATACCTTTATGATAAGTTAGCCATAGTGGGACGCTTCCTACCAGACTGATTGCCTACCAGTCTTTGCAAGATATTCCAGTAATTCTAACAATCAGGATGCCTCTGAAATACTCAGCGATGGCATCAGTGTGTTGTATGCTTGTGCAACCCAAATGCTTAAGACTAAGCATATTTTTTCCTTAATTAATAATTTGCCATTGTGTAGAAGTAGCAGCAAGTGACATAATGTGTTCTTCTATTTATTGGGAAAGGTAATTTTCCACCTTTTTTGAAGTCAAGTTTGGTTTGCCAGTGGTGGTGCAAAAGAAGTAGAAGGGAAAAACAGAAACAAATGCACTGGCACAGAAGAGTCTTTTATACAAACAGAATTATTCAGGAAGAAACACATTTTTTCTATAATAAATCATAAATAACAGCAAAAGTGGACTTCATTTATTACTCGGCTATTCCTCCTCTGCTTCTTCTCTGATCCCATCATTCTTCCACTGGGCCTTTGGTCCAAGCTTCTCCTGCTCCAACTCAAAATTGCTTGAATCTCCATCCATGTATGAACTCTATTCTTTTACTCAGAAATAACTACATCAAATTAAGTTTAGCCAGAGTGAAGCCTTAAGCAATATGATATATAAATTATGAACAGCATTAAAGGGCCATTTTAAGTGCAGAAGAATAGGGGAGATTGGTGGAGAGACTCCCTGCCCACTGCATGGCTCAGTCAGAGTAACGTTTCCTGTTCTGAGATTCCTATTCTGACATGTTTAGGCTTTAGCTTAACTAAAGCAGTATTTAGCTTGTCACAGAAGTTAAATGTATCTGTGCTCAAGTAAGAATGAATGTGTAGACAGAAAACAGTTTAAAGCTGTATACCACTATCTTTACTCACTTTGCACATCTGAATATCAAATAATTGTCACATATAACTTATCTTTCCACCTTTTAAAACTAATTTCCACGTATTTAAGATTGTATGATAACTTTAGAACATAACATCGTTGTTTTGAACAGAGCTCAGTGTTTTCAACATTTATAAAATATAGACTAGACCTAATAGTTCCTCAAGGAAACACTCAGAATTTAGAATAATTTGAAGAAAGATCTATCTGTGTTGTTATATAAATGTATTTTGACTTCTAGAATTATCAGAATTAAAATAGTTGCCCAAATCCCAAAATACTTGGTAAGAAAAACATCAGAAAGAAAGGAGGCACAAATATCAGAAATTTGAGAGATTTTGCAATAGTGGTATGCTGCATTGTTGTAAGAATTGTTGTAAGAATGTTGTAAGTTGTAAGAAAAACACTTTTTCTATTAACAATGATTTTCATTCTGATACAAACTCATTTTCATTATCCCTAGAACTTGAGGTTTGTGATAACAGAGAAATGTTTAGGGAATTTCTCTTGATTAAAATAAGCACTATTTCAAAATAACTTGTTTAACTATGACCAAAATATATTAAGCCTCTTTGAAAAATATTTTGCATAAAACTATTAACATCACACAAATAGTAATACAGCCTACCGGCATCTACTTGTGAATGTTGGAGAAGAGCTTCCTTATTTGGCATTACACTGCCTTATTTTGTTGTGCAGACTTTTGTCATTTTGCTTTTCTTTGTGGGCACTGTAACTTTTTATCTTGAAAATTTAGGCAGAAGTCAAGATGCATACACTCTTGTGTCCTGCTTATTAGTCTATAGAAGTTGTACAAGATTAGTAAGTTTAGAGCTTAGTATGGTAACAGAGAGGTGGCTGCTACTCCTTTCTTTCATCAGTAGAAGGAAAGCAGTAGACATGGTCCCAGGAAGAACATTAAGAGTGTCTAAATAAGTGGTTATGATTGTAGAGCTTTCCATGAAAGACTGAAAGGTTCAGTTTGGCTAAGAATAAAACACCTCTATTCACATTTTGCTGAGAAGTAGAGTTTATTGAGTTAATTTACATTTAAAAAGCGCAAATTCATGTGATGGTAGTATTTAATAGACCTTGTTTTAGTTAATTTGCAAATACTCATCTAAAGACATGTGCAAATATTACTGGATTTTTTCATGAGTCTGACTCAGACACACACATATATCTAGATTTGAGCACTCAATACCAGGAGCATCCAGACATCCTAAAATAAATGTCATTGGAAAGGCACAGGAGAAAAATTCCAGAAGTCATATATTACATCCAAAGTAGGGGAATAGATCTCTCATTTACCTGTGAAGGAAAATGCTAGACGCCTAGTTCTTTCCACCACCCAAGCCTCACATATGCCTCCTTTTGAGGAACTATGCATAGCTTTTGACCTTAAGGAAAAAACAGACAAAAATCTTGCAGCATTCAAGGCATCTTGCTTTCATCCTTTTCAAACACACCCTTGAGTGGTCATTTTCACCCAATATTAGCACAATCCTCTCTGAAAATGTTTAAGAAAAAAATAGTACAGAAAGTCCTGGGAGCAGAGCCCAGAAGAGTAGGACATTGCTCTAAGCATTATACTGGATTTGGGTTGTTTATTGCTAGTTCTGTTTGGTCCCATGAACTTTACTTTCTTGGCAGCAGAGTGACTCGATGTTAGCAGAAAATGTCGAATGTTCTCATTCTGAATTACAGTGATGCAGAGCTTCGCACTAGCAATTTGGCTTGAAACATTCCTATGATGTCTATGCCGAGAATACAGGTACGCCATTTACTTTGGAAGTGCTCTAATTACACGGATATCGTGAGAGAGGCGGCCTCCATCATTACCGACATTGGTTGTGATCTTTGGTACCTCTGAGGACTTGTGCAGAGCCTTGGCAGTTCTCCACCAACATTAAAATCACAACAGAACTCTAAATCAGAATAATATATCAAAGCACACAACCCAGAACAGATATTTTTTACCGTGAATAGTGGCTCAGAAAATTGTAATGGAAGCTGGAAGTAAGAATATTTCTCTTAGTGGACAAGGTAGATCTCCACATACGCAGCTTAAGGTGTCAAAAGGGACAGTCCTGATTTTTAAAAAGTTTTGTTTATTTGCCTCTAACTGTTACAGCAGTTAAGCCCTAAACATGCAATTTGAGTCAATTCTCTACTTGATATGGGCTACATCCACAAAGCAAAGTAGTTTTACTCAAGAATATGCAACAATTTCCTATAGTTTTATTCTGTAGTTAATTGGAATGGGAATACTCCTGGGTAGGTTTCAGTTTGCCGTTATTACTGTATTTAGCAGGATCATCATTCTCCACAGTTAGAATACTGAGTGTATTCTTTTCGTCATATCAGCTGGTACAGTCATACAATTCAGCACATCACAGATAAAGAAAAAACAAATTAAGAAGAATAATTGCTCATTTTTTGTCTGTGTTTAAGTACAGGAAGGATTATATTTTAGAACAAAACCATTCTTCACACACTTTTCTAAATTAATTTGGTCATGTATTACTTTTTGTAACTTCATACATTCACCGGGTCAGTTGAAACCCTATTTGAGAACAATAGTAGGGGTTCAGAAATAACTGTAATTTTGGTGTATCTTGATATGTATATAAACAAAACATTGATATAAATCAGTTTTCTTAATTCTTCCATTTAGACTTCCTTCAGGTAATCTCCTGACTATATTATAAGTCAAAAGGAACAATAAATTGGGTCTTTGGGAGGAATAAGGATGTGATGAGGGTTGTTACACTTGTTTCGGATGGCAACTGGAAATCTCCCTATCTCACAAAATAGTCAGCTGTAATCTGCTACACAAAGCATTTCTAGATTCCAAACCTAACTCAAAGAAAATCCTTTACGGTAAAGTGACTGTAGAAAAGCGGAGTAAATTTCCATTGTTGCATCCACTGACCAGCTGACAATGAAGGAAAACATCTCAAAATACTGCCTAGATAGAGTACAGTTCTTTTCAGAAAAAGAACAAGAGAGTATAATGATTTATTTAGATCGACTCAAACTAAGAAATGAAATGGCTAAAAAAGGACTTGTATACAATGGATCCATTTACATACACAAGTTACACTCCATAAAGAAATTCCAAAAAAATTAGATTTCTAATGGTTTAATTTTTATTTTAGGTTTTCTAATCATCAACATTGTTGGATGAATATAAAAGGAGTATTTTAAACACAGAAAATAGCTCACAAAATTACCCACAATTAAGGGATGATTGCATATCAATCAATAGATCAAAAAATGAAGAGAACGATTTCTTTAAAACAAATGTTAATTTCAACAGCAGTTCCCCACTGAATATTAAATAATAATATTTTAAAGTAATTAGGGCTTTGTCACAGTACTATTAGGTCACCAAAAATAAAATCATATAAATTCATTGTGGTTTTGTGTGAGTAATGAGAGCAGCCAGGAAACAGAACAATTCATTGATTTAGATCTCATTATGCTGTAATGTGGTTTTTATGTTGAAACCCCAGGCCTTGATGGACAGTCATTAACAGGCGTTTCTTTCCCTCTGCAGTGTTCGAGCTTTTAGTACTTTATTTGTGTGTCTTTTTTAAAGCACAAAGAAGGAAAAAAGTCTTTTCAACAGATGGCACCTGACATATGTATTAAATGTAACAGGTGTATGAAAGCCCTGCTCAGAACGAGCTTTTCTGTCCATTTAAGCATCGGCTGCATATGCGTGTGTTTGTTTATCCCCTCATCGAGGACAAGAAAGCCATCAAGATGTCAATTGCCTGTTGTTAGATTCATACAGGGACGTGTATGTTCTGAACACAGGACATTATCACAGTTGGACACAAAAGCCTGTTAGTGATGCGAGAAAGAGAAACAAAGAAAATATGTTTATTTCATCGAAAAGATGAAAGTTCCCATGTGGTTAATGTGTGTTCTGTGTATTGCCAAACAAACTCAAAGAGCATAACAAAGCTGTAATAAAAATGAAATATTTGGTGAAAACAGGTCAAAGATTATGATCTTTATTGAATTTTCTTTTTAATTTAGACTCTGTATCGAAAGATCTCTGGAGTAGAGTCATATGAGTGCTTTTCCATTTGCAATTTTTTTTTAATTAAACAGTCTGGTTGTAATTTATATTATAGAAGACTAATAACTCCTCTGCTATATCAGAAAACTGAACTCAGCATATCTTTATTTTCCATAAATTTTCTGCTACCCTTTTCTAGAGGAAGAGCTTTGAAGGTAGGCTGCTATAAAAATTATTAAATTAATCTAAAAGTAAGATTTAATATAGGCAGCTGAAAAAATAAGAATTTTGCACAATGGATCACCTCTGGGGTTTTTTTTGCCTGGCTCCTATGGGACATAAAATTTTGTGAGTGTGCTGTGTACCTTTATGGCACTTCCTGCCCAGATTTTTTGTCAGTATCTTCACTGGTCCCAAGTACATTATATAGTGAAAAACAGAGTAATTTTCAAAAAGTGTCTGAAAATAACTCTTTGAAGAAGTAAGAGTGAAGCTCAAACTAATGACCTCCAAGAATAAAAGTATTTGGTGTGAGCTAGATGCCAGGAAAAGCCCTGGGTGAACATAATGCTTATTGAACAGGTTGTTTTTGTCAAGGGATTTTTGCTGTTTTCACTGGGTGGTGGTTTTGGGGTGTGGTTTTTTTTTGTTGGTTTCTTTTTTTCATTTTCCTAGAATATATTAAAGGAAAAAAAAAATACATGGAAAATTCTGCCCAAGTGTATCTTGTGGAAATATTACATTTAGTCTTTTGCTGATTATGAAAATGCACATTATAAATACATGATATTTGTCAGGATATCCAATACTTTGTTTTTATAGCATTATTAATTTAAGGTGAAAGTTCAGAAAGATTGGGAACTGGTTTGTTTAAAAACTTTTCATGTCTATGAGATACTATATCAAAAAATGCCTATCCCTGTATTGCTTGTATTCAATAGCTATTTCACCCCTTCCTCTGAAAACTTCCTTGTAGTTAACATTAGACAATGATTTCTAAATTGCCTGTTGAGGAGAATGACCCAGCATCTCCCGGTGAAGCCCATCTCTGAGGAAGGGTGAGTCAGGATATTGCAGCCTCCCTGGAATCACAAAGAGCATGATTTTTGCTGGTGCTTGCTACCTTTGTATAGTGATCGGGTAGGTGGGATATTCCTGTAGAAAGAAACAGACTTACAACTTGATTGCACAAAAGGCAGATGGGGCATACAATTGCCACAGCTGCAGAGTTTGCCAGGGGTTACTAAACCCTCCCTGTTTGAGCAGCCTGGATGGAGTGGGGCATTAACAAGCAAGGATGTCAGAGAGAGAGCCTGCCTGCCTCGCCAGATTAACTTCAGCCTTATGGCTTTAGCACTCAACTAGGAAGAAGAACCACTGAGCTTTCATATCCAACTCCCTTCAAGCATACATTTCTAACACAAAGTTTCTGTTTAAGTCCTGAAGGCAAAGAAGAACCTTGTTGCTGCCTCTCATTTTTTACACAAGAAGTACCTGTTTGAAATGTAAACGCAGCAGACTTTCTTAAAGCTACCCATTTGGTCCATTCTAAAGATCAGCAAGTGGTGACTGTGCTGGACTTCTTGGCAGTGCTTGTCCAGTTTCAACACGATCACACACAATTTGCTGTGCAACTACAGCCAGAAAGATGCAGACATGCACACATGAAGTTAAATTCATTCACAAACATAGTTTTCAGTCAATGCAGTGATGGGATAACGAGTCATGTTTTTGTTGTCCTTATTCTCACATATTTTGTTTTTAACATACATTCAAAACCCAGAAAAAAATATTTTCATTTGGATCCATTTATTAATGGAATACTATAATTCACTGGTACATGTGTTGTTTGTTTTTTGGCTTTTTTTTTTTTTTTTTTTTTTTTTTTTTTTTAATCTCAGCACTGTGTTGTGTCTGTTACAGTTCTGCAGTGAATCTAAAATTCATGCTGTTACGCTGTTAGTTCACTCTGGATACATGATTAAATTCTTTTGTAAAAGATTTAAAATATGAAATACAACAGATCCATGTGTTATCAACATATGCAAGCAATTGCCTTCCCACTTCATTTTCTCAAGTTTTAACTCTGTTATAGCCTTAAATAATACAAGAGGTGCAATGATTTCTATTATCACAGGCAACAGAAGGGTACTGGTATGATATCTTGCTACAAAACGACATACTATATTAAAGAGTTGTCATATTTTTATGTTCAAATTCAGTTACTACCTGAGACTTCGCACTTCTTCCCTTTCTTTCCAACTTTTCTTCAAAATAGATACTCTGCAATGCAAGTTATGCCTTGTATTTAAATTTCAGCATTTGTATCTTGTAGGTAATTGTGTGAGCTACCCACTGTGATAATTTCAAAGACAACTATGGAATGAGGTGAGACAAAATTTTTAAATTGTTTTGCAAGAATAGTTGTCTGCAGTAGAAAATAGTAATTTGGAAATATTTGTCTTTGAAACATGTAGTAGAGCCCAGTTGCTAAATACAGCAAGAATAATCTCATTCAAACATAAACTTTCTGAAAATTAACAATACCATTGCTTTCAACTTCAAGCTAAAATTTATAGAACCTTCATATACTTTCACTGGGGGATTCTGACCCTTCTTTGCTCTCACTTAAATGCGTGAGATAACCTATATATCTTCAATAGGTAAAAAGATAAAATACCAGCTAGGGTGATAATTTCAAAAATATGTGCAAACTGAATAGTCATTCATTTTCCCCTAGAGATGTGAAAATATTCAATACGAGCATTTAACTTTGTTCATGTCACTCTTTAAACCTGTGGTGCAGGGAATCCAAACAGAAGCCATGAACACTTGCCTAGAGAAACCTGTTCCTGCAACAACCACTGGGAAGTCTTTTATGCTTTGTTTCATCATCCAGTGCTGAGTGTGGTGTAAATAATATTACTAGAGGAACTTGTAGCAACTGTCCAAAGTTTAGATTTGTGTATGAATGCAAATTTATACAACTCTTGTTTCTTTGGGAGATGGTATGATGGGAAAGAAAGTGATGTTGTAGGATTCAGGAAGAAGTGATTACCTCTAGGATGTCTCTAAAGGAGTGGTCTGATGTTGACCCTTCAGACCAGACTTCTGACCCTTCTGTTTTCCAGACTTCTGAATTTGGTGACAGGAACTGCCAGAGCAGCCCTTCCGCAGGGTCTTGCAGACCCAGGATGCCGTGGTGGATGAGGGCACTCATGTCAGCCGTGTGCTTGGGGCTGTCCAGGAGGCAGTCATCGTGACAGAGGGGAACGAACCGTAGCATGTGCCCTGCTTACAGCTGCTGTATAAACTGAGCAAGTACAGCCTCAGAACTGAATCTTTAACCCCATGTTGTGTGAGTGAAGTTTTTCTTCCTCCCACTTTATGCTGTCTTTCCTATTCTCAGTCACTGGGAGAGAATAAGGACCCCCAAGGGCATATTATGCACAGGTCTAGATGCCCCTTGAAGCTCCTTGTCAACCCAGGGAGCTGTGCCCTCACCTCTATGGTTCCTTTGGGTGGAGCATGAGGGTGGTCTTCTGCTGCTTCCACTGAAGCTGTAAGCTTCCAGGCAAGGGCCTCTGAATCACTGTCTACAGCCTGGAATCTGTAAGAAGGCTTCAACCCTTTCTCTTGTTATTAATTTTTGTCTTTTCTCAAGAGATTATAGACAGATATGGTATTGTCTTTTATTTCTAAGTGTTGGGATGGGTTGTGCTGTGCCTTCTCTTCTTTGAACCACTACTTTTCTCCCTGCACCAAGGCTGAAAAAGAGGTGGTCCATAACTAGCAATCTCTTTTATAACAATTTATAGTATTTATTGTTTCTAATATTGCATGTAATAAATTTTTTAAAATAGAAGTCAACACTTACAACAAAATACATTAGATACCTATGAAATCTGCTTGAAAAAATAACACTTTTCTTGCATATTTCTCTATGAAGATTCACAGGTTTGTTGCGTGGTTCCATCAAAAAAGTAATATTCATCCTAATATTAAAAAGGGTTTTCCCCTTCTGCTTTTTTATCAATAGTTCAGTATTTCTAGAAGTGGGAAAACTGAAGTATAAATGGCATTTATCTTAGTTTTAATTTGTCTCAAGTGAGCAAAGGAAGCTTGAAATATGTTAAACTCTTCATTATGTGGGTGACTTTGGTTATGCTCTCATAAAACTAAACCAAAATACCTTTAGATTTTAGTAAATAAAAAGTCACATTACAAGTCTGCTTCTTACTTAAATGAACAGATATTGTTTCAAACTATTGATGAATATCTCTTTAAGCAGTTGTTAAGCATAACTGTCATGAACTGTCAGTACTTTAATCTGCATCTAATTCAATGTATCATTTTTTTCTGGCACAATGGGAAATATGTTATCCAATCATAGGTGCTGTGTTTGTTGTCTAAAGTTTTATGTATGTCGGTTTTTATATTCTTCATTTTAGTCCACTATTTCAATAAGAACAGTACTTATAAAAGAGAACATATTAGAAAACATCAAAGCAACAAGAGAAACAAGTCTATCTTGTTTGTAATTAAAGTCTTTCTTGTACACTTAATAATATCAAATATATGAGAGAATAAAGAGTCCTTTCCTTTAGTGTTATCGCAGTCAGAGGAATGGCATTCGTAAAATGGCCTTCCTGACTTTGCTGTTTTTATTCACAGAATCGCAGAATGGGTAAGGTTGGAAGGGACCACAGTGGGTCATCTGGCCCAGCCTCCCTGTCTTGAGCAGTAAGCCACGATAAAGGGAGCCCAGCTGCTGCCGTGGGTAGGGAGGGCTGTCGGTGCAGGATTATGACAGTGAGGGTGGCTTAATGGAAGGGTATGCTCAGTTTCTGCTATACAGACTCCATTGGTGCTTCATCACTTTCTTGACATGTTTTGACAAATTTGACTTCTAAATGCAGTTCCAGTCTGGAAAAGCAATTCTATAGAAATAGCATCATAATGTTCTGCATTTATTGTCTTTGAATCGATTCCAAATTGAAAGTGCTTGTTTTAAGTGGAAGAAAAACAAGATTTTTTTTCAGCTTTGAGTCTTCAAACTCAATCCGATCTCATAAGTCAAGGCATTCCCATTAAAAAACATGCAAAAAGACTATATTTATGTTGCAACTATTCTTTCATCTTAAAAAAATTTTAACCCCTTGGTCTCTCAGTGAGAACTGGGCAAATAATTTATGACTGCCCAAGTAATAACAATTCATATCAGCTGTTACAAAGGGGTTAATTTTTTAGGGCTGGTGGGAATTAAAGGCGTTAGACGCTTGTTTTCTTAACTGAAGGGAGCAGAAGTGACATGGTGTGCACACGGGGACAAGACATGTTGCTTGTTCTACCGTTTCTGAACTGAACTGCTCTTTAAAATATACACTGGGTAAAAACAGCTTTTGAGAAGTCCTGTGGGTTTTTTTCACATGGAGTAGGATTTTTTGATGGGAGTTTTGAGTTCTGAGCAGTTGCAATTGGAATTAGTCAGAGTTCATAATACTCACAATTTAATTTTAAGTTGAAATTTATTAGAGACCTAGCTGCTGAAAGAAAAAAAAAGAAGCCATATAGTTATGACTGTTAAAAAAATTTAAATGTATGGAATTCAGTAACTAACACAGAAAACCATGAAGATGTAGGACATGCACACTCCATGGGTCTACTGACTGGAGGCAGAGAACGAGATGTATTTTTACTTTTAAACTGCATGATTCCTGAACTATGTTGTTAATTTGGAGACCAGCCTCATGACTTTTAATGTTTAGGACTGACACTATTCCTCCTGAGTACAGGAGAGATGGACAGGTTTTGCTAAAGCAATGAGAGTCCCCGGGAAAGTCATCTTGTGACTGAAACATCTTTTGGCACAGAGCCCTAGGCTGGAGCTGTTGCAAAACATGAAATATATAAAATTTCTTAGGAAAGTATGTTCTTTAATGTTTGATCTTTGTGCAGTCTTGAGACTAATCAACAAGAAGGGAGATCTAATCCAAGAAAAATACAGCAGCTAGCAAGCTCTGCGTGATGTTCACATGTAAGAAAAACAAATTACTTGTTGGTAGAAATGTCTTGTTAAGGTTTAGGGCTGGACAGGTTTCAGTGATGTCAGACTTAGGGGCAGGTTGAAAAAGCTGTGAAGGAGGATAGTGGACACAAAGAATACAGAATTTACAGGCCACAAGGACATTTGGCAGGACTCCCAAGATATGGAAGAAACTAACAAAGCCAACTCAGTAAGTGTGTTCAAATCAGCTCCAGTGGGGTAAAAGGTAATTCTGACAGGGGGAGATTGTGACTGCTGACTCACAGATCACTGAGCCAAGATACCCACTGACCCAAAAGAAGAGAAAGGCAGAGCATGTGAACTAATTATCATGAGAGGCGAGAGAATCATTAACCAATAGAAAATAAAACAGTAATTAATAAGAGAACTATGTAACGTGTAACCACTTATTCCTTTTTTTGCTAAAATGTATAAATAGCAAAAAGTTTTGGTAGTTGTGTGCTGTATTTGCAGAATACCACCGAGCACTCAGGCTTGTGTAACTCTGAAATAAATAATCAATGTCTTGATCAAGTGTGTAATTATTGGCTTCTTGCACACTGGATAATGAGTCTGATTTTTGTGGACAAGAGAGCCATTCCTATGTTATTTATCTGACTCGTCAGAAGCCACCAAAAAAGGTTCTAACACTCTATTTTGCTAGAATACAATTAATAAGGCAGAAAATAATGCCATGAACACAGAAAAATTAGATCTGTTAGGTGCCACACTAAACAAAGCACTTAAATACTTCTTCACAGACACTATTTTTTCTGTGTTCTAGTCTTTTTCTCATGCTTTCCTAACTTAAAACTATCAGTAGCTTTCTGGACTGAAGTAAATCTTTGTTGTTCTTTTCAGGTTCCAGAAAAGTGTTCTCCTATTCTTTGCCTTGGTTGCTGTTTTCTCCTGATGCCAGAAGCCTCCCCACACATCTCCCACACTTGCTGGGGCAATTTCTCTGTACTCAAGATTCTTGTTTCTGTCCAGGAGTTTTTGCACTGTCAGAACAATGTGAATAGTAGTACTGCCCCCCAGCTGCTGGCCATACTCCCTTTAATAGTATTTTTATTGCACTGCAGGCCATTAATTGCTTAAATATATCTTACTGTACATGGAAGCAATGGGGACATTTGAGATATGTTTTTTTCCCATGATATAAAGTTAAGATGTCTGCTGAAGAAACGTTCTCATTCTGAGATGAATATTTTGAATACAAACATTGGAAGTGGTCCCAAGGTAACACTGGCTACATTTGAATGCCTCTGCAAGTGTCTTTTCCTTTTTATACCTTGTGACGTAGTATACCCAATCAAGTAGTAAGTAAAAAGGGATATGTATCAGTACCTAATGCTTCAAGGTATCTATCATCACTAAAACAAAAAAATACATTTATTTATGCCCTTTGACATCAAATATTCTATTGTGAATTATCATACCATAATTATGTAAATTATATTCAATTTGCAATGATTGCTAAGAAAATGAAAGGTAAAAGCACATTAGCATCCTATTAGTACTATGTTAGATGACAATGAATATTAATCCTGAGATCTATGAATTCTTTGCATTAAAAAGTATAAAGAAAAAATTCAAAACTAGAACCTTTAGAAATATCTGAATGAATATTTTATTTGTTTTCACCATTGTTGCCTGTGTGAACATACTTTCAAATAAATTCCATAATACGTGGTCATTGGGAACACATTCTATCTACTGCATAATAGCCTATATCTTTTATGCAGTGGCTGTCAATACCTGACGAGACTCATCTGTGAAATTCAAATCTTCAGCTGCTTCCAAACTTTTTCAAACTTTAAATTCAGGGTTTTTTTTGAGGGAACTGACAATTGTATTTCAAACTGAGAGATTGTTCTTTCTTTTAACACTCAAAGATTTCAAATCTACTATTTCAAACTCCGCTTTGCAAGCTAAAATTAAATGTAGTAAGTGACTAGTGACATTTTATGTTTGTGACAGACATATTTGCAAGAGCTATAAAAAATGTCATTTTGCAAGAAAGCATTTGTGCTACAACTAAGAATGCAAAATACCTCCCAACTTGAAAACTATAATATTCATAAGCTAATAATTATCTTTATAAACTTATTATTAATATTATAGTTAGATAATTTTAGATTGCACCAAAAATAGACATTAAAAATGAAAGAAGATCTCTTTCAAGGTTCTGTTTAAAAAGCACATAAGGTAACAGATCTTACAGATTTTAAATTTTTTAAAATGCGAAGTAAAGATGACATTGTCTCCCATTGCTAGTTTAAAACAATTTTGTTTGTGGAGAGAATGGTATTGTAAATGTGATTTACAATTAAATACTTTCTAAGTAATTGCATTTTGGATGTCTTACTGCAGACACAACACATCCTAATTACTATTGCACTGCACCTTCCCACGCTAATCCCCGTTATTTCCTGTGGTTCTTTTTTTAACTAATAATTTATTCAAGGATAGTAATAGAGACATAATTGAGTCAATACTCATCTGACATAAACGGAATTGCTATTCATCTTTGTTTTCCAATCTGTCAGCTGTCCTATTGTCACTCCTTGATTTTGATTTTGATTTTGCCCTGCTTTTGTCAGACTCAGGTCTGGTTAACACCTGAGCATTTTGCTTCATGAAGTACAAATACTTAGATTCTGTTTTGCTGGACTATGGCTTCGGCCTGTGTCTTTTTCATTTACTCTATGTAAAAGACTGTAAACTCAAAGTTTACAGAATTGTGATAAAGTACAAGGAGAAAGGTGAAACAAATTAATGCTTAGAATAGAACATGAGAGGTTTTTCCAAGTTACCTCTACTTGTGTCATACTGGACAGATATCTGTCTAATATGAGCACTCAAAAACTTCCAGCAATGGAAAGATCACAGGATTCTTTCCTTGATGAATCAATCTTTTGAGGAGGAAAGATTTCTAAAAACTAATCTAAATCTCTCTTGTCACCAATTACTTCTTGTCCTTGTCTCACTGACAGGGAGACCAGAATATTCCTTAGTGTCCAAAGCTTCTAACAGATTTGTTGAATGTCATTCTACAGCCCCTCACTTTTATTTTGCAGAATAGGTAGAAAAAAAATTATTCAAAATTTCCTTAGAAGTTGCATTTTTACATTACCACTTGTTCCTCTTGATCTGCCCTGGACCTCCACTCAAATTCATGCATGTTTATCTGGAAGAGTGGTGCCCAAGAGTGGACAGAGAATTTCAGCTGCAGTCCTACAAATGCAAAATGAAAGAGAAGTTTATATTCTGCATCCTCTATATAAAATATATTCTGGTTTGTATACCCTGGTTTGACTTTTACCTTTTTTGCAGTAATGCAGTGCTGTTGACACTAATTTTCATGGGGTAGGTAACCTGATATGTTTCTTTAGAAGAGAGACTTCATTTATGTTGCTAAGTCTTGCATTCACAGGACTGATTGTTCTTTCTAAGCATGGAACTTGGCACCTGTCCTGGGTTTCCATATCCTTTCTTTAGACCATTTACACACCTAATCCTGCTGTACATCAGCTTTCTGACAAGTTAATAGAATGTGTATGGTAGATTGGCAAACTCTTGCCCAGAAAGCAGGCCAATTCCCTCATTCCTTCTGTGAACAGAGCATTCCTCTTCCAAAAGCCAGGCATATACATTCTGAGAAACCTAATGAAGAATAGTGCTAGTAGAACGTGAAGAGGGGAAAACTTTCTTTTCCATTAAATATTATGCATCCATTGACATAGTAAGTCAGAAACAGCAATAAAAATTGTCTTCCCTGAGCAGGTTCTTGTTATTCGAAAGGAGTACTCCTTTGTAGAGGAGAAAAAGGAGAAATTAATTAAAATAGGAAGACTTCAGCAGTGTGTTATCCTTCAAATGACACCAAAAGGGAAGTTGGAAATCATGTGCAAACAATTCCACGTCAGCTTTCAGAGACTCTAATCTGAAAAAAACTTTCTCTTTTAATTCATTTCCAGACTACGGAAAGTCAGATGAGCAGATAGGAATAGGGTGATTCTGGCAGGACACTTAGTTTTCATTCCATTCCGATTAATTCAGGAGGTGAAATCCCAAAGTACTGGAAGACAAGGGAGATCTGCAATAGACTTCTACAGAACGAGATAGCCTGAGCTTTAGTTGCAGGCAGCCCTGTGCTACGCTGATCCCCCAAAACGGCCTCTTCCCTGCCCCTTCTATACATTACAAAGGAAACGATCAGTCCCATTCAACAAGCTCAATAGGCAGGATTGCTTGTTTTTGGGGCATTTTTAATCTTTCAACCCACTACAACAGGACTCTCACACTTCATGTAACTAGTTATGTGTTTTAATGATCTCATACTCATACACGTGTTGCTTATTTTGGTCGGTTACAGCAATGCTCAGATGGAAGTACAAATGAAGCTCCTGCCTCAGACTGTGTAAACATAAAGACTCAGGCCTGTGAAGATCAAAAATATGTTTCCGTTCTTGGATCAGAGAGCCACTGAGGTGATTGAGGCTGCTGACAAGGTTTAGCATTCAACACAGCTTGGTAAGTTTTGTAGGAGTGGGCCATGAAACAAAAGTGAAGGTGTTACAATGGCCAGGAATAAAGATAGGATGATTAAAGACTTTGTAAGACTTTATGGGTAACAGGTTATGTACATGTCCTAAACTATAATGGCCTGTTTCCAGCTCTTAAGAACAGCAGATTTTATTGTGTCCCTTCCTCTGTATCTCAGCAGTATCATTTAGTTATCTGAATACACAGAGGTGCTATCTGTGTCCAGCCAGAGGTGTTAGGGAAGGCTGTTTTCATCTGTTGTCCTTTGTACATCTCCTTGCTAAGAGTTGTCTCACAGTGTATTTTTGACATTACTGTGTCTGTATATCCTATGTGTATCTTTTGGTCTTTCAGTGAGTACTGAAGATGACAGCCATGATGGTCCTTTCTTGAAACTGGGGAAAAATGTGAGACATTTTGAGCTGTAAAACTTCCTCTAATGTGGTTTTGAACATACTGAGAGGGTTGTTCATACTTTAAACATTTATAGAAAATAAACCTTGAATGTAGGCTTCAGTAAGAAAAATCCTTCAAACACAAACACAAATTGAAAGCAATTCAAATGCTAAAATACATTTACATAAAGACCGAAGCATTCTGAATTCTTAGCAGTAATTTATGGACAACAGAAAAGACAAAATTCTTCAAATAGATTGTAGCACATATTACTTTTTTTAGTCTAAGCTTGGCATTGAAAAAAATATGCAAGAGCGCTGGCATTTTTCAATAGCAGTAACTGCTATACTAAAATGTTTATTTTCCTCACATTTAATTGTGAGTTAAATGGCTAAGAAAAAAATAAGGGTTAATGTTGATTTTTTTAAAATGTATATTAAAACATACATTTTTCATATTCTACCTTTATAGCCTCAGGAAGAAAATATGTCTGCAAAATTCAGATCTGTTTGGAAAGTAAATGTATTTGAAGTTTGTTTTCTTATAATTTATTTTACACAGTTTGATGGCTTAATGTCAAATTAAGCCTATGGAAGTCTCTAATGCTGTGTAACATCTCAAAAGTAATGAACTGTATTACAATTCCTAATGTGGTCCTGGCTGATTAAGAATGTTGACTCCTTCTTGGCAATTTTGAAATGTGTGTTTAGTGAAAGATTTATGGTGTTGTGATATTTATCCTCACAGAAACATGATATAGCTTAATAGAATTTATTGCATATAGCTTTTATGAGTTAGATTTCAGAGTATTTGCTTCAGTTTATGTGTGATTTAAGATCTAGTGTTAGTGGACTTGCTAGTCAGCGGGATAGGGTGATGGCATTAGAAGAATAGCAGATGACATTTAGTACACATTTTAATTTTGCTAGTCTTATGTTCTGTCACAGCAAGGGTAGAAAACTGCCTTTATGATAATGTTGCCCTGTATCAACTAAACTTTAATTTCTGAATTGTTCAAAATAGACTTGTCTATTAATTTGTCAGTGTAGAGAAAATTAATTGGTTTATTAATGCTTTTTAACACACACTTCTAGTTACTGATGATACACTAAAATAACAATTAAGTTACTATTAAAATTGAGTTTAACAATGATGAGGATTTGTCCAGTACTAACGTGAAAATAAGCAACATATCCTTATAATTCCAGAAGGAAATAATTTTGCTTTAAGGCCATGTACTGAATAAAATTGCATATGCAGTTGAACTCTGTATTGTGCTAATTCTTTGTGCTAAAAAATTACTTCTGAAATGTGAGCATTTCCACTCAAAATCTAATTGCTTCCAAGCTCCCTAAATTGGGATTTTGTCTACAGTGTGTTGCAAGACTGACTTCACTGTGATTTCTCTCTACTCCTCACTAGAATTTTCTTTTCAATTCACAACACTCCCACCACCTCTTTTCCAAAATCCCCACCAGATTGCTGTGAGATTTGTACATTATTTCAGTGCAGCCACTTGCACTGCTCTGGGACTGTAGTGCGTGCTTCCTGGAGCATGGACAAATTGTGCCCTTTCCAGCAGTACTTTGTTTCAGGTTTTATTGCGTTTACAAGCCCATTCAGCAAAGTGCTGGACTTTATCATCATGCAGGGCTGTTTTTTTTCCCTCCTCTCTGTGTTTAGAGTCTTGCAAGCTCTCTAGTGAGACATGCCAGAACAAAATGACAAATGAAGTTGAAAGTTCTGAAGACTGAATGCTTTGCAGGGTTTTGAAAAAAAAACCAAACCAGACTAAATATGAATCTAATAAGGAAAATGTTTAAAAACCTCATTAAAATCAGCTACCATCCCGTGGGACTGGTAAGTAGCAAATGTGTCTGTATTTTGAAGCCATGTGGATTTCATCCAAGACAGAACAGATCACTGAACCATATTTTGGAATCAGTTAAAATGGCTGAAATAAATAAAAGGGCTAATTATCACCTACCTGCTGGAAAAAAAACGTGGTACAGTTTTTTCAGGTGGTACATATACTAGTCAGTGCATTTGCCTGAATACTAGAATTAGAGCATTTTCATACAGAACCTGATTAATATGAGGATCATTTTCTTTGAGTTCATCAATATAGTTATTGGAAATTACCTGTATGTTTAAAATCTATCAACAATTAAGTTTAGTAAGAAAAATGTAGGTAATCTAACCTGTAACTGGGCAGTGTCCCGCAGCTGCACACTGCCATAAAGCTCTTTCCAGCATCTTGTGCCTTACCATCAGTTTTTTACACCAAACTATCATTATTATTATTATTACAAAGAAAATATAAACCAAATAGAATTTTAATTAAAATTATTCTAATTTTAATAAAATGTCACAAGACAACTTGTCAGTAGAAATCAAAATGTGGGGCTTATCTGCACCTGAAGAGAAGTCAAGTTGTTGAAACCTCTATCCTCTATGAATGTCAAACAATTTTTCATATTGTGGCAGATATGGTAAGGTAAAAGAGAGGCATAAGAATTCACACTTCCGCATGGAGGCAAACCCCTTAAATGAAAGGACTTATGGAAAAATAGGTGTCTGGGATGCAGTTTACAGGATAATAGAGTCTTCATATTTTGGAAACATCCATGATTAACTGCTAATAAAGAGAGGATACTGAGCTGAATAGATCACTGAGCTGACCAAGCATGAACATTTATGTATTCCTGTATTCCACTGTATTTTGCAGTAATTGCCACATACTGGTGCTCAAGGAAGAGATCTAATGGAGTGACAGTGATAATATGAGCTTTCGATTGTACTTCTAGTATCTTATAATATTCTTATATATGGGCTATATAGGCATATTCTTAAGCCTAGTATTCGTCTGATTTTGAAATTTAAACTAAGTTAGGGCTCTCATTTCCTCATTTGGATGCTCATAGCAAAAGAGAGTAACAGTAAGTGTGAAAGATGAATGCCTCAGGCAATGCATGTGCCAAATGTAATAGAAAGAATAAATTATTTTAATGCTTCTATTTGCTGGACAATCCAAGCATTGTAGGACATTCCCCTGATAGTACTGCAATCTTTCCTATTTATGGGAGGCAGCTGAAACAGAAAGTGAAGTGTACCTGTGTGTCATCTTCAGAAGACATAATTTTGTGATATTGCAATTACTGCTGGAAAGGAAAATAAAAACTGAATTCAGAAGTCCCTTGACATTATTTTTCATTAGCTGTATTTCTACATAAAATCATTAAAATGGTTCATCACTGGGAAATCGGTACTCTTTCTGAAACAGAATATTGCAGTAATAAAAGGCATATCAATTGTGTCAGAAGTTAACAACCAATTTGCCAGATGTCTGCAATGATAACACTTCATGAACAGGGAGTTCATCTCAGTGGTGTGATACCAATATTAGTATTAATATGAGGTTTAAAATGATGGGTAATTTGTATCTATTAGTCAAAAAGTAGATGTGTATTTTCTGAATTATTATTATCAGACACAAATTTACTTCTAAATAATGTAACTTGATTTAAAACTGTAGAGAGCTGTTAAGGAACATAATTGAGCAGATATTTAGTCTGACATATAGGAAGCTTCTATACCGTTAAAATGTAAAGGTTTCACTCAGTCCTTATTAGTATTTCCACAGCAGGGTCCAGACGGACAAAGAGGCATAATAGAAACAGGTTGCCACAGATTTATACCAACAACGTATCTATCCAATGAGAGATCAGGGATACTATCTGCAAAACACACAACTGAATCCAAAAATGTTAGGTTAAATATTTTCCATAACAATTCCCAAACAGTCCACATCCTAGATTGTAACAAATGTAGTATTATAAGAGAGAAAAATACAAGATAGGACAAAGGGGAATAGTTTTAAACTAAAAGAGGAGAGATTTAGATTAGGTGTTAGGCAGAACTTCCTTACTCAGAGGGGGTGAGGCTCTGAAACAGATTCCCCAGAGAAGTTGTGGGTGCCTTGTCCCTGGAAGTGTTCAAGGCTGAGTGGGATGGGGCCCTGAGCCACATGCTCTAGTAGGTGGCATCCTCGCCCATGGTGGCCGCTGGTGTTGGAATTAGAGTATTTTTAAGGCCCTTTCCAACCCAAACCATTCTATGATTCTATTCTAAAGCAGTTAGACAAATATTGGATGTGTTTTGGAAACAGTTGAAGGTATCAGGCCAAGCCAGTGAAGAATAAAGCAAACTCACAGTGAGATGGTGGAGGTAGCTAATGGTGCAAGAATGGGATTCGGGGATAGCCCAGGTCAAAGTAGCTGGGATGCTGTGCATTCCAGAAGTCTGGAAATTTGTACCCTACAACATGCTACAGCATCTAAGAAGAGGAACATTTTGTTCATTAGAAAGCAGATAGGGAGTAGAAATGAAAAAGTCTTATGTCATTCCAAAGTGATCCTTTTTTATGGAAACGCTACTGACCTGCATCATTGGGCATTTCATCTGGTCCTCCTCAGTGAAAAGAGATATAGAGAAAATAAAAACTTTTGAAAGGTAATGATCAGAATGCATGGAAACAATTAGGAACCTCTTAACAGAAATGTTACATGTAAGCATCCCCTTCTCAATACAGGTTCCCATGCATCAGTCTGTGGGGGAGAGATTTCACTCCAAAGTATGCTTTTCACAATTCCTCTTCAAGGTGAGACCAGTTTGCTCAGTATCAAGATCTCATTGGCTCTCCCACTGTAGCTACATTCATCCTTTGATGTTAGTATGAGACAAGAAGTGCCAGTAAAACAAGTAAAATGTGATTACGCACCTTATATTTTTTAACACGTATCTGAGAACATCCAAGGAATGTAAAAAGAAATTGAACATTCCTGTTCTCTTGGATGGATGGCAGGATAAATGGGTAATAGGTACTTCCTTTGCAAAAAGTGCCAGAGCAGTGTGCCAAAGCAGACCACACGCCATAGGTGATGTTCCTTTTATCCCATTTAATGCAGGATAGAATATACTTACTTGGTTCACCCTGCAAGAAACATGGCCTGTGTTGCATTATAAATAAATCATATTACCTAGAAATAACTGCAAAACAGTGCTTGCAGACTTTTCACCAGAGAGATTACAGTGGTTAACATCTGAAGAGGAAGATTTGAAAGCATACCTATAGGGTTATGCCGGTCACAGAATTGCTGGACACTACTCAAGGTTTCTGCAACAGACTGTAGAAAATAGCAGTATGTCACCATCACTGGCTATTTGATTGTAATCCAGGACAAATATATATTCATAGCAATTCTTCCAATGATTTTCATCCTTCTTCTTACATTTCCATTGGCATTTCTCAGAGCATCTTCCTTCCTATATAGTATTTAACACAGAACTACTGAGGCTTGAATCTCTCTACCTCTGCTCTTCCAGACTGAAAGAGCCGGAAGCTTTTCTTCTCCCCAAAGGGATCATGAAGGCCTAAAGTATTGCTGTGGATGTCCGCTTATTGCACAGGCCACTGCCTTTTCCCTCCAGGCAGCCTAAAGGAAACCTACATGCACCTTGAGATCCTGCAAATAAAGAAGGAGTATTCACACTCTTCAACCACTACTGGAAATCGCTTTAGTAAGCACAATGGGGCAAAGAAAAAAGAGAGCATTTGAAGGGGAAGAAGAAAAAAAAACCACAAAGAAACCCCTCACCAGAAATAAAAATGGTTCATGTTCTTAGAGATAGAAAAAGGAAAGCTTTTCCTTTGAGATTCTTTTGTCTTTAATCCTTATCTCTTGGGTTGCTTGGGTTTGGTTTTTTTTCCTTTCTCTCCCATGCCAAATAGATGTAGTCTGTTAGTTGCAGATTAAATTGCTTGTGTTTCTTGCCCTACCAAGCTGCCACTGTTGTTATAATGGCCCACAGGTGAATAAGCTTCATTCCAATTTGTTTGCTAGATGCAGCATCCTCTGAGGAAACAATTCTGAGATTGCATGCACTTTGTAAAGCTAGTGGATTGACTTCAGATGACAGCTTCTGGGTGAACTGATTGCCTACAAGTGAGGTGAGCAGAAGGGTCTAGCTTGCTGCCCTGTGGCTCCTTTCTAAATATTTCTCTGCTGATATTGAAGAGTTAGAAGCACTAACCTGTCACTTAGAAAAAAGGACATGCTCTTGATTTACAGGAAGTAAAACTCATAAACTGAATCTCCAACAAATAGTACAATTTTAAAGATCAGCAGGGAAAACAGACAAAACTCAATATGAAAAGAAAGAGGGCTTTGTTTGCAGGTTTTACTCTTGTTGGGAGACATTCACACAGTAATGCAGCTGAATGCATTGGACAAAAACATGGTTTGTTTTAATGGAACAATGCAATGGATGAGGTTGGATGGGAGCTCTGGAGATCAACCCCTCTACTGAAAGATGAATCATTTAGAGCAGGGTGCTGAGAACAATGTCTGTTCAGTGTTTGAATATCTCCAAGGCTGGAGATTTCACAACCTCTATGGGAAATCTGTGCCAGTGTTCAACCACCATATGAGAGAAAGTTTCTTCTCAAGTTTAAATGGAATTTCCTGTATTTCAGTTTGTGACCATTGCCTCCTGTTGCTGGGCACCACTGGGAAGAATATGGTTGTGTACTGTTTACCCACCCCCATCAGGACTTAAACACATTGAAATGATCCCTTTGAGCCTTCTCTTCTCCAGGCTAAACAGTCCCAATTCTCTCTGCACTTCCTCACAGGAGAGATGATCCCATCCCTTAATCATCCTTAAGGCCCTTGACTGGTTTCTCTCCAGTAGGGCCATATTTCTCATGTACTGAGGAGTTCAGATCTCAGTATTCCATAGGCATCTCAGAACGCAGTATTCCATATACATCTCACCAGGGCTGATGCAAGTAGAGCGATCACCTCCTTCAATCTGCTGGCAATGTTCCTTTTAAAGGAGTCCAGGAGGCTGTTTGCCTTCTTTGACACTAAGGTGCACTGCCGGCTCATGATCAGCTTGGTGTCCACTAGGAATCCCCGTTTTTTTTGTTCAAAGTTGTTTTCAAGCCTTCCTGTCCGCAGCCTGTTCTGGTACCCAGAGTTATTCCTGTTCAGGTACAGGGCTTTGCACTTCTCCTTGATGAATTTCAAGAGGTTTCTGTCAGCCCATTTCTTTAGCATTTTGAAGTCACTCTGGATGACAGCACAACCTTTTGGTGTATCAGTCATTTTTCCCAGTTTTGTATCAACTGCAAACTTGTCGAGGATGTACTCTGTCCCATCCTCCAAGTGGCTAATGAAGGCTCTGACAGGGATTTCCCCTCGTGTTGGCTCCTGGAGTACATTTCTTGTGAAGGAATCAACTTAAAATCTGTAAAGTCTTCAGTTAAGCTGATTTAAACATAGACATTTGTCTCATAAAATACTGTAAGATTATAAAAATAATCATGATTCTCTTCAATATCAAAATTTCCACGTTAAATACTCTGCCTTTTATTGGAATTAAATAATTCCAAAAAATTCTGGACAGATCTATTCTTCAGTAGAATGTCTGGGGACAGGGTGCAGGTGGAGGACGGGAAAAGAATAGCAATATGAGGTTTTAAAACCACACAGTTATTTTGAAAAGGATTTTATCTGAAGATTTTGTAAAATTGTTTATATCAGTTCAAAGTGATGAGCTGTAGATAAAGGATAAAGAATAAAGAACTTTGAAGCACTGAATCAAGGAGACAGTCTGAATAACTCTATTTTTTTCTAAAAATATTTGCAGAACTGATTTTTATTAGAGTCAGGAAGGAAAACAGATGTCAAAAACCTCAGCAGTTGTGAAATAGAAGTTTCATTCCATTCAGGTCAGTTCTATACCGAGAAAAGAAATTTGGAAAAAGTTCCTGGATTACAAATCACCAATAAGTGATTGTGAGTATTGCTTTATGCAAAAGAGGCCAGTTTATGTAGGCTATCAATAAAGTACTGAGATTTAGAGTGAAAAGTAGTGATGTAAACAAATTTGTCTTTATCTGAAGAGTCGCAGTCTGTTGAAAGGGTCATTTCAATTTCAGGTTACTCCTATTTCGTGACAGTCACCATGTCTTTAATCAAAATTGAACACTGCAGCAAGTCAAGTTTCATCTTTATTGCTCCATGTAAATATATTGAAAAATTGTCAGTATAAACAATTGTAAGACAGAGCCACCCATATAAACCCTGTTGTGTTTCTGCTCTTAAGACAGGCTATCATTAAGTCACAATTTGTGGCAATCATCTTTTACGTTTAGTGCCGATTTTTGCAAGATACTTGAAATAACTTGTAGAAGCTACCGCTCAGCAGTTTCCACAGGCAATCATTCTAACATAAATCAGTAGGTTAAAATAAATTTTCAGAAGCAGGGGGATGATTAGAGTGGCACTATTTTTAAACTAGTGATAGCTAAGAATTGTCGTATCTAAGCCATGTAGATAGCTCAAGGTATTTTCAATGTGCCAAGTACACATTGGATGTCTGGAAAAACCAAATTTTGATATCACTACATCCAGTTGTGGTATTATAAGATGAGGCATGAAGCAACAGCCAAAAGTATGATCTCACCTTGGGGCTACTTTTGAATGATACATAAAAAACCTGAATTTTCCACCATCCAATGAAATTTCCAGGAAATGTGTTGAACTGTTGGCTGTGGACTTTTTTTTTATTTATCCATACAATAGTACAATATGGCCAATAGTAGAGTTTTACTCTCATTGCATTGCAAATAGACTTTCTCAGAGTTTTAACAAACAACCTATATGTTTGTCACTTCGGACCTTTAGGAACCTTGATGGTAGAAAAGTGCAATACTGTCAAATAAATATGTTTTTAAGCCTAGTTTTGCAACAACTTTATGGTGCATATTTTGCACAAATCTAAGAATAAAACTTTTAATTTTAGTAAAGATCTGTGACATTGAGTTTGTAGCTTTTTTTTGAGAAGCATTATTTTAGTTCAGTTCTGTTTGTCAAGGGTACCATATTTTGAAACACATTTGCAGAGATAAGAGTCAATATTTTCCTCCTCGTGGCATCTATTCCATCCGTGTGAGGAAACAGAGTGTAACATTTCACAGCTGAAAGAGAAGCAGTACACCTAATAGAAAATAAGCAACTTAATGTGCTGTGCAGTACAATTTTCATTGTTAAGTGTGAAGCATCTCATGATCTAAGAGAACGGAGGGAAGCGTGAGTAATGTCAAAATGAATGGGACCCAAGACTTTTAAAGAAAAATGCCTCTATCTGAATCACTACATTATAAATTAAATATTCAAATCAAAGTTGCTCTTTGGGCACTATGAACTTTTACTTTCTTTTTCTTTCTGAGGGAATTTCAAGCTTTTTTTTTTTTTAATTATTTGAAGCCTTCTCTGGATCACTGCTCACGTTGGATGGGAAAAAAAGCCCGGGATGATGAGCAAGGTCTCAAATTTGGAATAAATGGAAGTAGTTAGCTGTGAATGCATCTACAAACATGTTTTGTTGTTTCTAATGATGGAACACATTGAGCACATTTCTTTATCTTCTGTTTTGTGGTATAGCTGGCTCATGAAAACAATGATCACAATATTACTGACAGCTGAAAAAGGTAGATTGAAAGGAAAAAAATAAAGGGTCTATGCCTTAGCTCTTAAAGAATATTCAAGATTAATGATTTTTATTGTGTGGATAGCCATATTTTAGGATTTTACTCAGATAGAGATTTCTTTCGTATTAATCCCTACATAACCTTTGGATGCTAAAGGCTTTTGGCTACTGCTGACCTAAGTAGATAACACACTTTGCAGAAGGACATGTCTCTCCAGGTACACTGTCTTGACATAAGGTAATTTGTTGTGTCAAATACAAAAGAATGTTAGAGGTGGAAATAGGGTGAAAACATGGCTCCCACTGACACTCATCAGAAGCCCTCTGTAGCTTTGAAAATCAGCTGACACAAAGTTAACTATGTCGAAGGTACCTTAAATGAGACGTCCATAATTTAACCCCCAAACGTTTATCTGTAATTTTTCACAGCTCAGAACCTCCAGTTGTGCAAACAAGCTGTGCATAAATAAATCATTTGGCTATGGCCCTAGGGAGAGGAGTAGAGGATGGCAAGTAGCGTTTCATGGCCAGCAATCACTGGTGGCAAAACTGGCTCTTTGTTTATAAAGCCTCTGCACTGATCAAACTCAATGATGGCAATTAGATAGTTATTATTTGTCAATGCAGAGTAAACAGTTACAGTTGTGTTCTTGCTGTTTCCTAATTTTTTTTCCTATATAATAAATTTGGAAACTGTGTGGGGAAATGCTTTTTGCAGACTTGAAAACACTGTTACAGATGAAAGCATCTTGCATTTATTCTAGTGGTGACAGCAAGAAAAAGATGGCTTGCTTCCAAACAATTTGCCACGCATAAAATGTTTCATTTGTCCCATCTTATTCTTTTCCTCCTCTTCTTCTTTTTGTAATCGCAGCACTTCATCCCTGCAGACTCCTCTACCTAATGCTGTTGGATGATCTTTGTCAGGAATGCTTTATGAGATAAGATTCTGTGAGCCTGACGTTTGCTCAATAGCTCAGGCATGCTTTTCTAAAAATACTGTTCTATTTTTAGATATCTTACATTCATTGTTGAATTGTTCTCCGACTGATCCTTAGAAATCCATGGTTCCTCAAACACTGATGAACGATTTTCATCTTTCTCTCAGAAAAATTGTGCTCAATGGCACAGATTTGCTATGTAAATTTAGACATATGTGAGGTTATGTAAAGTGAAGCATGGGCATATGTTTGCAGGACTGGAGCTCTGGTTTGTGCTAGAGGCATGATATGAATAAGAATCAAAATCTGGACAGTTATAATTACACAAAAAACCAGGGCTTAATAGGGTAAAGAATGTCATTTTCTACTAGTCATGTATGTGAAACATACCTTAAGTTTAGTAAACTACAATTGGGAAACAACATGATAGTTCCTTTTTTGTTCTAACTTGAAGTAAACTTTAGGTCATACTCATTAAAAACAGAAAATTACATGCCGTTTCATACCAATATAAAGCAACCATCTAAGATAGGCATCAAGAAGAAATTATTTTTCTTTCTTACAAAATAAAATTATAATTCCTTGAGTGATTTTTTTGGTTATTATATATTTTTATTGCATGTATTTGTTAATACCCTATCAAAATCATGAACAAACAAAGTATTGCTTAATTTTTTTCACATATACTTTTTTCTACTATTTTCTTGGTGATAGGCAGCAGTATTTTTGATTTTGGTATATTGATCCATTTTTTCCTTTTATTTACCTTCCTCACTTCATCATAACTGCAGGTTTTGGGGGAGGGTTAGTTTATACAGAGCTGAGGTTTTTCCCCCGCCAATGAACTGTCCACAGCACAGACAGCACTGTGAGGTCATGCTAAGTCATGACTCACAGGGCTTTCTCTCCTAACACTTTTACCAGGGAAAAGCATGTTTTTTCAGGTTCAAATCTTCTGTTGATCTTTGGAAAATCTAAGGTCTCTAGATCAAGATCTTGTTAGTGTCAACAGCATGCTTTCATAAAATGATTAGAGGCATATTCCTGTCCTTTATAACAAATTTCTATTGGCAAAAATACTTGCAGTGTAACTGGATTCAAGGCTGTAGCCAAAGTACTTGTAATTGAAAATCTGCACTTAGTGCCCTTTGGATTTAAAGAGGGGAAGAGTTCAGCCTGGTCCTTTTTTGATTTACAATCTACTTGGGAAAGCTGCAAAGACAGGAAGGAAACAGTAATTTAAAACTAAGGTGACAACAACCAGAGAGTGAAAAGAAAGAAATATATAGACACAACCACTGTGAAAAGATATAAAAGGTGAATAGAGTACCTAAAAATGTGCATATCACAAAAATTTCTTTTGTTGTTCCTAGCTCTCTTCTTATCTTTTTGAATATTCCTTTTTCTCCCATCGCAACCCCATGTAGTATACAGCAAAACCTACTGCAGACACCCCTCATGGCTAATACGACTTGATTAATAAATGGATTCCAAGCTGATACCAAGATCCATCTGTACGTCAAAGCATCAGGCATGAGGTATTTGATATGACTTGTGGTGGACTATGATGGGAGACTAACATTTCTCATGCAATGTACCTTCCTAGTAGCATAATTTTGCAGAAGTTAATGCATAATATGGCTGTATGTTGTGTCTCACTGAATCAAGATAAATTGGAATGCAACATGCAGCAATCACAGTTTTACATTATGCAGGTGCAATAAAGATAAAATTGCTACCGGCTTACACTTAAGGATGAAGTGTAGATATGAAAAGTTGGGTCATACTTTGAGGACAGGACAGATATGCACCAGCTTCAGAGATGTGAGATTTTAACGCCTTGTCTATTTGTTCTGTTGAGAACAAAAATAAAAAGTACTATATGAGATTTCTAAGCTTCTTAAATTTTATGGAATCAAAATATAGCCTGTGTTACTAATTCTTCCAAAAACGTCTTCCAGCTCTGTTCTATCAACTCTGATTACAAATGCATCAAAGATCCTAGGTATGAAAACAATCATTCAAATACATCCCTCAAAGCCAGAAAAAATTAAATTTTTTTGACCCAGTAGGTTGCTCCTCTGTTGATTAACCAGTACAGTTTGACTGAAACTGGCAGAGTGACTCAGATTTCCCTGACATACATAAACGAGGTCCTTACTGTTAATTGCTCATGATTAAGTCATTTTAGAGATGCCTTCTTATTCTTAGAATTCCTTCCCTCTACAGGTCTGATTTGCATTGACTTCTTACTGACTGCAGCTGTTCCTAGAAATCCCTATATTATATGGTGGACATAAAAGAGTCTTTACTATGGACTCTTCTACCTTCTGTATCTTCTCCTATTGTTCTGCTGCAATGCATATTTACTTAAGAAGAAAAACCACAGTGGAACATTTAACTGAATTTAACTGGATCATCGTAACAGTCATGTGCCTCTGCCAAACAACTGGATTTATTGTCTTATTGCCTTCTTCATATACTTTGTTCAGCATTTCTATCATCTGGACCTGCTCATCTCTTTGTTGCCATTGGGCTAAAATTACCATGAAAATCAGTGTTCTCAATATTTTATTTAACTTTAAGAGGTCAGAATTTCACTTTTGAGATTAAAGTGAAATACCTGCAAAGATCTTTAATTTATGAGTTAGTTTACTCACGTAAGTAATCTCAGTGGGTTCAAAAGAACCAAACTGTGTTATCAGTCATTTAATTTTAAAGTAAAGACTAGATATAAGAAAGAGGTTTTTTCAGTGAGGGTTGTAAAACACTAGAACAGTTTGCCCAGACATAGTAGATGTACAGTCCCTGGAAACATTAAAGATCAGGCTGGATGGGGCTCTGAGCAGCCTAATCCGGTTGAAGATGTCCCTGGTCATTGCAGGGAACTAGACTAGAGGGCCTTTAAAGGTACCTTCCAAAACATTTTTTGATTCCATGAGTCTATGATCTGAATTTATCCTCATGCATGAACTTTTGCAGATAGTATGCTGTTTCTGGACGTGGTTACGATTTCTGTAAAGTGTTAAGACTGTGCACTAATTCAGTTACAACAGTCATCATAACACACAGAGATTTAAGGAGTACAGAGTGGAAAAAAATGGGCTGGATAGTTGATAAATAATTCTTCCATCTCCATGCAAATGCAGTTCACCTACAGCACTTGGAAAAGTGCGTGTGAATCTGCTTATGCCATGAAGTATCTTCTGCTCAGAAACTAACCTGAACAAGAGACTTCAAAAAATGTCAAAAGCTTATGAATGTCACTGAACCTTCAATTCCATATTCGCACATTTCTTTTTCCCTATCCTCTATTAAGCACCTGAGCCATAAGAAATACTTATTGAAGCAAAAGGGAAAAACAAACCAACAAAAAGGGAACCTCATGCTCCAGAGGGCAAAACCATAGGCAACATTCACTCTGAAATTTGGACAAGTGAGAGATGCATGATGGAGGATTGCCATAGGGCAGATTTACGTCCTAACTATGCATTCTGTTACTGGTCTGAAATACTTTTGCAGTGTTGGTATAAAAACTGCAGCCATGTAGCATGCAGCATCTGAACTCCTGTGCCTCTGGGTTAGGGGCATACCAATCAACAACCTGGTTACTATTTTTCAGTGTTTTAAACAAACCAAAGGGGAATTCTAACATACTCATTTCAATAAAAGGTCATATCCTCAGTTGATGTATAAATTTGATGGAGTTGTTCTGGCATAGGTTACCTGAGGCTTTAGATGATTATTTCTAAAATATTAGAGCAGAGCCTGAGCTAGTGTAAATCAGGGAAACTTCACTGGCTTCAGCAGAATCACTCCAGTTTTTTTTGGCTGCGGATATCAGTCTTTATGTAAATAGAGAGTACTTGATTGATTTCTGTATTGCACTGGTTTTCCATGAGGAATTAATATGTTTTAAACTAAAGCTGCTCTGTTACAAAGGTTCATCATTCAGTGATGAATTAGACCCCAGCTACCCAAGGGGGATCTGATCAGCTTGTCAGAGGAAGTCTTTTCTTATATGAATGCTTATTATGGTAGTCTCCCTATGGCTATGCTGAGAGTGAAGTGTTCTGTGACACCAGCACACACTGATCATGAAGTGCCTTGATCAGCTCCTGTGCAGGTGGGACAGGCCATGGACGCCATGCTGTCCTACGGTGTTCCATGAGGCCTCCCTTGGGAAAGCACCAGGTGTGGAAATCCCCTTCAGCACCTGCACTGTAGGCTGCTGGCATGCTCATGAAAAACTTTAGTTATGCTTGCTTCCAGGAGTGCTCTGAAGAATTACTGTCATTCACAAACCAAGTATTACTTATATTTCATCCTCTTTTTCTGTTCCATGTGCAGTCCTTGCATATACATAGCACAGAACTCCATAAGAAGTATATGCCAGCATTTTCTGTTGCTCCTATAGCCTTACTCCAAAGCTTAGTCAAGGTTAAAGTCCCAGCTGCTTCGGCTCCCCATCAGTCACACTCTGGGATGAGATGTTCTCTGAAATTCCCAGGGCTTGGACCAATGGTCAGGGGCACTGAACCTGCATCCATATTTCTGTAGGCTACAGCGTTATGGATGCACATCACTTACTTCCCTGGTGAGATCATGGGTTTATTCCAACTCACGTGTCAGCGATTTCCAAGAAGTGAAAGGCTACCTTGATTGTACTGTCAGGAGCTTCCATCGGTCTGGCAGGGATACCTGACCTTGACCCGGAAGTTGGTAGTGCTGTCTCCCAGGAGCTTGGAAAAATATTTACTACAAATCATTGCACAGCAGACTGAAATTCACAAGCAAATGATTGCTATAATTGGAGGGTTTGTGCAGCTGAACAACATTTGTAAAACTTGATATATATCCTTGGGAACTACTGTAGCGATGTAATGTACGAGGAGGCACGTTTTCTTGTCCACCGTAAACACCCATGGTAAATCTATGTGTGAGAGGCTATAGTCCTCATTAGTCTCAATGTTTTATTAATAAAATAAAGTAAATAACAACAGGCTGCTCTTTACAAATTTGACATCTTCCTATTTGTAGAAAACAAGATGTACATCATCGATCACCCAGAGGTGGGATCTTCATTCCCATTGAGTGGAAGGGGAACTTCCAAGTGGATGACTACAAGTTGCTCTAAACTGCATCTTTCAATATGTGCAAGAATAGCAATATTTTTTTAAGCCAGGAGGCTACAGAAGACTGGTCAACCCAGAGGACCTTTGATCAGGGTCTGATGAGTTTGGATATGACCCTAATAGCTCTGGAGGATCTATAAGTGAGTCACTGGGACATGACATTCCTTATGGCATTGTGGATTATAGGCTGCCTGAGCTCAGATACCCCAAGCAGGGTTGTTGCTGTTGCTGGTCATCTGCATTACTAGAGGTATTCTGTCAGTGAGTGCACTTCTGTTGCATCCCTGCTGGACTGCACTGAGGACACCCAGGAGGATGATTAAAAGGAAGGATAGTGTTGTTGAGACACCATCTGACACTAGGGATATTTTCAGATGCACTGTGACAATGAGGTATGGATAAAACCAGCCTTCCCTCAGTGTGGAGCCCACTTTTCCCTTGCTGAGCCATTTCCCTCCTTATCCATTGCTGTCATTGCAAGACAGGCTGAAAGGCCACAGACGCATCTTCCACCAGCTGTGCTGATCCAGAGCTGCCACTTGAAGCTGTGCTGTCACTCACAACCAGAATCACAGCAGCTTTCAGGAGACTTAAATTGATAATGATCAGAACCCAGCTCATGATAAGAAGTTACAAGGTGAAGTTTATGTCACTCCTGTGACCCATCTGTGTTTGTACAATGTGAGCTGAACTGCAGTTCAGCTCAGACAAATGAAAGGCATGGCTTAGATAGCAATGCTGCTGTTGCTTATTTAGAGAAGGCAGTTTTATTTCTTTTAATTGATTTTTAGGTACGTTTAACACTCGGAAAAAAATTTCATCTGTAAAGTCTTAAGTATTGTTTACCTTATGACCTGTGATGTTTGTACCTTTAATCTGTATTTAAAATTACTCCTCCGTATTGATTAAGGGCCTCATGTGTCAGTCACTTTACTCTGAAAATCCCGTTGATTTCAAAGACATTTGGTGAAGCAGAATGATAGTTCTAAAAATCAGTTTTCAGGGCTTGGTGGAAGTTAGATAAAGTTGGATGTTGTATGATTTCCAGTAGAAATTATGTGATTCTTATGGTTCTGACTGAATAAAATAAAGTATGAAATTAAACTGACAATGAAAATAAGAGGAATAGTATCTATCTGTGACCCTATAACTAAAGCCAAGGGGTCTTTATAGTCACCTGTTAAGGTATATGTACTTGGTCTAGGAACTTACTTGTCCAATGCCGTAGGAGCCTTAGGCTGAATATTTGATCCCCTAACTCAGGGTGACAGTGCACGGAACCTGTAAGTGTGCAAAAATCTCAGAGTTCAAACATCCTTGCACTTGCTTAGTTCTTCCTCTCCAGCCTCAGATTAAATGATTTATTGCCAGGACGTTTTATTTTTGCTGCAATTTTTAAGTTACCAGAACAGACTGAAAAACACACCTGTCATGGAACAATCTCCTCAAAATTTTATTAGCGAAAAGAAAAGGAGACCTCACAGGTACAATTTCAATGCATATCTCTATGGGGTATCTACATTTTTCTAACACAACATCTTTCTAATTTGATTTTTTTTTTTACCCAGCAACAAAATAATATATGTCCATCCTGAGAGTTCTCCTCCCACCTACCACTATCAAGCCAAGTGATAAGAAAATGTTTTATAAAGAAATGCATCTGGCATTTATTGGCATTAGGTTGTTTTTTTAGCCAGTGATAATACAATGACAAGCCTTTTAGAGAGATGATTGAACATTCATTTTTAGTATGGAACGTAATTAACAAACCCAATGTACTTTCACTCAAGTATTTTTGAAAGATAATAGCAGTCACAAATGTTAAATACCTGTTTTGCTTTTCTTTGCTTACTGATGTATTTATTGAACATTTGTTATAGCATTTTATCTAAAATTAGGTCCAAAAGTAATTTTGGCAGGCATACCTTGTGTGAGAGATTCTGTAGAAGACCTTAAATCATAGTGACAGCCATGAGAAATTGCTTAAATAAAAAACATTTCTGAACAATTTTAGGCCTAGCAATGGAACTTTTTAAAGGATTAGAAACACCCATTTTGTGTATGGATATTTGAATGGTCCTTTCAGGAAATTGCAATGTATAAAAGCTGAAGACTCTCTGTAGATCCTATTTTGTATATAGTACCCTTGCTTGTACTTTAATTAAAACTGAACTTGTCAGCAGATAATTTATACTATTTGGAGTTTCCAAACTCTTGATCTCTTCAACTCTGAGTTCAGTGCTATTCAAAAATAATTCAGTAACTAAGGACATGATGCACAGCTTGCTCTGTGCTTAGCTTAAAACTTTAAAATCATCAGGGTTTTCAGCACCTTCTATATACTCTGGGAAAGGTGGGCTTCTCTGGAGTGACCTTAAGAACCTCAGTTAGCAAGTACTGGTTGAAGGTCTGTGAATTCTGAAGGTGAATGTTAGAGTCTTCAGTTTCTGTTTTACCATCAAAATGCTCAAAGCCAGAAGTTCAGAATTTCATCTAGAGGAACTGGACAAATGAAAAGTTTCACATTTGCTCTTACATCAGCCTTTCTCTCCATTTTTGTCCATTCGTGTCACCTTTTCTCTGCTTATTCTCATCTGTAGGAGGTGGTATGTTGTGAAGACAAAATTCCAGAGGATGATGGTTGCACCTCATGAGTGCTGGCAGGGTTTAATACTTGTGGTGCATCTCTCCAGTTCCATTTTGATGCAGCCTGACAATTATTTCAGGGATCTGAAATTCTGCTCTGCGTATTTTTGGCTATTTTGATTCTCTTGAATCCTTTTATTGCAGTTACAATAAAATAATTATGGTTAATTTTTAATTTATTTGCTTTTATATTCATTGCTAAATATTGCTGTATTGAAGAAAATGATAAAAAGACACTACTTATAGAGGAAAGAAATGTATGCATATAATATATCTACAGTGTATAAATAATATATAATACAATATGTACCTGTATTTTCAGTCAGTCTTTGGGATGGTACCTTATATCTTTGAGCCTAGTTCTTATGCTACTCTTCTGCCTGAGCTTCTTCACCTTGACTCTGTTCTTCATGTTTTAGTCTTTTATCAGATACTAGTGTTAAACCTTTTTAACAAAAAGGGGCATCTTCATGGGGAAAAGGTCCACATTTTAGATGTTTGAGTTCGTATTGTTAGATGGCTACGTCATTGCAGATTTAACCTGTTGATCTTGTCTGTTTGCTCTTTTCATTATGCTTAAAAGGAATTGACAATACTCCTACTTTTAATAGCACTTATCTAAATCTTTCCTCTCATGTTTAAAATAACATAAGGCCATCACGAATTTAGATTCAAGAGGTACTGTCTTATAATTTACCAGGACCCAGTGCAGAAAAAAACTAGTAGAGCAGGCTTTTAAAAATCCTTCAAGTAATTTTGATAGTCTTTTTTTAATCATTTGACTGTGTCTGTCTTGGACCTGGAAAAGTATACCAAAAATAATAAGTCTTTGCAAACTGTTAAAACTTGTTTCTTATATGTCCTTACTGTGGCTCATGTCATATCTTGCAAATATTGATTTGTACATGAAGTCGAATTTTTAATGGCTGTGTTTTTTTATTCTTTGTTCTTCAGCTAAGTGGAAATCATAATCCAAAATCGATATGTATTTTCAAGCACATAGAAAAATGTCTATTTGAACTGTGGATGATTTATAAAGTTTCCTTTTTCTTATATGCAGTATGTATAACATTTTTGAGTCTCATTCTGATGTGAATGCCATTTTTTGAAAGAGTCACTATCATACTAGTGTTTTATTTATATAACTTCTCAGCTTGTCAGGAATATGTTTTTTTTCCTTTGTGTAATGTGTCAAAGCCTACCTGAAAGCATGAATCCCTTAAATGAGACCTCAAGTAATCTGCCCAGCTCTAACATAAAATTAGGTGGTTATGGCATGTTCTGGGAAAATACAAATAGCTGTTATAGGGGAGCCTTATCTGGAAGTCAGAACTACATCTGCCCACCTTTAATGTTGTAGGTGTGCATGAAGAAACACAAAGTTGTTCTTAAGAACTCTGCATCATACATTTAGGGTGGGATGCCAGAAGATAAGAGAAAATCATGTAGAAACAGCTAGCTGGGTTTATGTACAGAGAAATTCAAAGGTATTTGTCCTGGGAGGACAGACTGGCTCAGATCAGATGATCAGGCTTTGCTTTCCAAAGTTATAAAGCAATAAAGAGGTAAAGTTCCTTGATAGGAAGACCTTCCCAGGAGCCCAGCAAACTGCAGAGGACTAAGTCCAAGGTGAAAGCACCATGTGAAATCCAGGACACCAGCCAGGGCTCAGGCACTTTGTCCATCTGTGAGGAGTCCTGCTGCCCTGAGGGCACTGTGACACTCAAGCTGGAGCTGAAGGAGTGGCTGGTGTGGTTGTATTTGTATAGCACGTGCATGAGTGTGGTGTGTTGTCGAACAGAAACTGCTATCCACCACTACAGTCATCCTGGTTAGAAAATAAATTTTAAATTGTATAGGATGGGGTGCTGTGGCTTTGCTGTTGCAGCTACCACACCCCTAAACTCTGTTGTAACATCTTTACTATTCTGTAGCTCCACTTAGTATTACTTTGTTGTTTCTACTTTTCATCTCATCAGCCTTCTGCCTCTGCACTGTAATCCCTCTCAGTGAGATTTAAGGTCTGATACACTTCCAGCTCTGCAATGTGTGTTCCATCTCTGCAACAATTCAAACTCCTTCTTTTCAAGGTTTTGTTTTGCCTTTATTTTCCCTCAATAGGGAGCATTTGTCTTGTGGCTTATATGAATGCTTCTTTTCCACATCTGTAAATAAGACTGTTTTAACTTTCAAATCTTTTCTGCATTTTAGATGTCACATTAACTTGTGTATAAGCAATGGAAGCATATGGAATGAGCTCTCTCCTTTTCAGACTAACCAAAGGTTGTTGAAACTTGCAGTATTCTCACAAATTATTCTTCTTTTTTAAAAGTGCTTTTTTTTTTTCCTTAGGAAGTTTCAGATTTTATATGTCAAATTTTAGCTTACCTTGAATATAGTGTTCTTCTGAAAGACTGTACTTTATTTCATCGTGCTTCTTGCTCTCTTATCCTGATTAGGTTTTGTATTGACAACTTTTTAGGTTTTTGATTTGCTTTGGTCATTTCTGCGGTCTGAGATATATTGGCAAGAAATTTCCCCTGCCCTCATTGCAATATTTTAAGCTTATCTCTTTCTTATGCAGCCTGGCATCATCATATTCTTTTTCTAAATCTAATCTAAGACTTAAATCTAATGCTGTTCTTTTTCTTAGTTGTGCGTTTCTTACAGATTTTGACAGGCTTCTGATACCTGTCACATTCTAATCTGAGGTTAAGGATTTGTCGAAGATTTCAGAGGAGTCTGTTTGTTTTAACACTCTCAAATATGTGCTACATTAATCCACTTCTTGAATTACAATGCTTGTTAAATTGCAATAACAGAATATATTAACTAACTTGCTCTTTCTCATTTAGTTGTTGATTCTCAAATTAATCTAATATTCTGCAATGTTAAAATGAGAAAATCTGCCTTATCCCATTTTTCTTTTCAGTGTTTCCTCTTGGCCTCATAAAGACATAATTATCTTGCTTGAACTTTTTCAGTCATTGCTGTACTCCTGGAGAGTTTCAGCCTCTTTAGATCGTAAAATTCATGCTCCACATTATCCAATTATTCCTCTTCTATTGCACTGTTTCTCCAGTCACTCTTGGTTTTTTTTTAACCTTTACTCCTGATACTATGCTGTAATTATAGATAGTGACTGGAGAGAACTCTGTCTTAGAAATTATATACTCTGATGAGTATATATATGAGCATAATTGGTCAAATATTACATGTCCCAAAATTACCAAGGATTTCTCAAGCATCTAGATCTGATTTAATAACTTGGGTTAATTTTTAGAATATTGTCACAATCTTTTAAAGATATCTACACTGTTTGCTAGCCAGATCCAAGAAATGTCTAATGCAGTTACGTTTAATTGGTAGGAAATGAAAACACGCATTCACTGTTTTCTTTAGATGTTATATCTGCAGGCAGTGGTACAGCTGCCTGTCTTTAATCCTACTCTGTTAAACTTACTGAGAAAAGCCACAAAGCTCCAGAGAGACTTTATTTCAATCTCCTCCTTGTTTGAGGAATTTCAGACCTTTGTCTTCTGATGATGAGGAGAATGCTGGTAAGATCAGCCCCAGTATCTTGGCCTCATCAGTGTTAAAAGAGAAATCTGGAGTTTAGTTAGCAAGAATGAAAAATCATATTCACCTTTCTCTACAGGAGCACACTTTACTGGCTAATATCAATATAGGCTTATGACATAAGAAATAATTTTACATATATTTATATGAGTATTAACAGACAAAGGAGTGAATATAAAGCAAAAAGTATGAGGAAGTGTAATTTTGCAACCTATTATGGTAAGGAGCTGTTGCTTAAATTCCGATGAAATTCTTTGACAAACATTTGCCGTTTGTTGGAATGAATTTAATTTGAAGAAAACAACTTTAATGAGCACCTTTATCCTAACTACTTTGAAGGTAGGATTTTTCTTTACTACATGCTTAAAACCAACTTAATTTACATTGACAATTTAGATGTAGAGATTAATTTAAAAAAAAAAGTAAAAAAAGATGAGCAGTGTGGGTTAAATAGTTGTCATAGAAATAAAGAATGGGTCAGGTTGGAAGGGATCACTGCGAGTCATCTGGTCCAACCTTCCTGCTTAAGCAGGGTCGTGCATATGGCACAGGATTTAATCCAGACCGCCTCTCTGGGCAATCTGTTCCAGTGCTCATTCATTCACACATTAAAGAAGTTCTTTCTCATATTCAGGTGGAACTTCCTGTGCATTAGTTTCTGCCCATCGCCTCTTGTCCTATTGCTTGGCACCACTGAAAAGAGCCTGGAAACATCCTCTTGACACATTGACTCCTCCCTTATGCACATTCATGAATTTCTCTGCCAGTTGCCTATTCTTGAGGTTATCATCTTCTTTAATTCAAAACTTCCAAACAAAGATAATTCACATAAAGCCAGATTCACAGTGCTGAAAGTACCAAAACATTCTTCCATACATCATCCATGCAAGAAACTGTAGCAATTATGATATAATTGCTAGATAACTAAACATTTATGTGTATATAATTATATTGTAATTTTTAGCTACAGATGTATACAGAATGCAGAGTGATATTATATGCAATTATATCATTTATTCTACAATTATCTCAGATTTGTATAGCCTGTGAACTGCCAGCATAGAAATTACCAAATCATATGGATGTTAAAAAAGAAAAAGCAAATTTTATAACAGTTAAGAATGGTAAAAGCAGTCTTTGAAAATGGAAGTTGAATTTTATCTTAGCAAATTGTTTTTTCTTAAGAATTTGTTTTCTGAAAGTTTTGAAATACAAGTGGAAAGAACACTAATGTAGCAAGACAGTCTACATAAAGAAAGAACAAAATATACACGTAATGACTTGTCAATATAGAAAGGAGAATATGAGAACTGAATAAAGCGAGATCTATTAGGCTGCATAATTTTTTCCCAGTGAGCACATAGTACATTTAAAACTAAATATATCTGAGGAAGTGGAAGCCTTTCTGTAGGCAAAAAAATTTAATTGTTATATGGAAGAAGTAGACAAATAAATATATTTTTTCTTATCTTTAAATGAAGTATATTAATTTTATCCCTCATACAGCCCTATATCAGAGAGCACGCTAGGACTGCGATTTTGTGAACATTTGTTTGTGAACTTCAAATTCTTGATTGCATTTGGTAAAATTATATCCTCCTGGAAAAAAACAAATCCATCCAAGGAAAAGATTTGCAATGTTACATACATAACTGGGAGGATGGGAAGACACTAATAGCAGTATTAGCAGTTCTTTCATTTCTTTTGAGAAGAAATGTGAGGGGTCTGTACACAAACTTAGCAGTTTTCTCATCATCAGCTTAACTAACTAGTCATCCTCTGCAGGGAAGTGATAATTTTCTACTGTGGTTTTCTACTGTGGTATTTTCTCTGTGGTTTCTTGCATTTCCTCTCGCTTGTTTGGTTTGCACCCCGACCAAGCTGTTGCTGAAACCTAGGAGACTGAGCATAGGAAAAGCAGTCTAACCCTCCAGACTTAATTTACTGCTAAGGGTAGTAAACAATAAGGTTTCTCTGCTGTTTTGTTTTTTTACACAGTTTTCACACTTTGTTTTGCTTTCTCTCTTGCTGCTGGAATCCTCCTTATTGGGGTTTTCAAGGATCTTTTTCGTCTTGATGAAAGTAGAGAGGAAAAAGACTGTCTTTTCAAAGTGGCAAAAAAAAGGGACAAAATTCTTGCAAGTTAGTCTCCAGAAAGGAAACAATTCCTACCTACTCGACTCTTCAACTCATGCTAATCTCAGAAATTCTGAAGCTTTAAGTATTGCATGCAGTGTAAAGTGGGACTTTTCCTTTGGGGAAAGTCACAGTTGATTGAAAACAAGAGCATAATTTAAAATGCCAAAGTAAAGGCTTTTGCCTTCATTTTCAAATACATTTTTGAGGAAAGTGAATTTGATTTAGAAAAAGATTTTTTTTAAGCTTATTACAATTTTTATGTTTGCAGTCAGTTAACTTTGCATAGGCAAAAGGCATTGAAATGTGTTCCTTCGGCTTTCTAAATTCAGTTTGAATGATAAAAAAATAATGTGCTTTAGACTTAAAAATGTCTAATAGGAAACAGTTTCAAATAAAAGTACAAAAACCCCAAGGATAAAATAGGTTTGTTTCTAACTCTGACAGCTGGAGAATAAAGCAGTGTCAATGTAAAATGTTTTCAATACGTAAATAAAAGAAAACAGACCTCTGAGCTAGTTAAAAGAAAGGAGCTAAAATTCCCTAGCTAAGCTCTCAATTTCAGACTTTTCTATACATTGTCCTTCCATTAGTGCCCATGATCTTCAAGTTCACTTTGATTTGTGAGAAGTTTTAATTGGAAAGTACTGTTTGTAATAGACAAGTTAGTGAGCAGTATCATCACTTCAAAAAATGATGGATGAAGGGACAGAGGGTGGGAACTGGGAGATATTAAATGGATAAATAGACAGGTTCTTCTCTGCCTAATCATCAGTATTTACACTTAAACAAAGGGGATTTTGTGATAGTGGTAGCTGAGGTGAGGTGGTTTGTCCAAAGCCATATCCTAAATGCATTCTTGAAGTCTCTGCTAGCTGGAAGAGTTCAGAGCTTTCTCTCTACTATTTTCTTCTAACAGCAGATGTAGAATAATGACTCTTGATTTATATAGATAGCAGTTCTTGATTTAAAGAGATGACAATCTGCTAAAAGGCAAAATTTTGAAATATAATTAGGCAATACCAGTTAAGAAAATCCTCCTCAGGAACAAGATATAAATTAGAAGTAACTGATGACCTAAGATACTATAAAGATAGCTGCTTATTTTCTCCTAGAAATCAATTTATGATTGGATTAGTGTCACAGTCATGCAGAGACAATTATATTATCACTCTTATTAATGAGTCACATTCTTTATATTTTAATATATTGCTCTAATTATTTTAACAAAATGAAGACTGTGTATTGGCCAGTTAGATTACTTACCTTATCTCTCATCAGACTCTGCATCTCAGAAGATAAGGATAGAATAATGTAGTTACAGTGATTATTTCTGAGTCAGAAGGAGGGTGTAGTCAAAAAATAAGCATCTAATTTTCATAGCTAAAAAATTTAAGATGAGCAAAATCACTTCTCTTGTTTTTCCCATGGTCAAAGGCTCAGCCTGGCTTTAAAACTCTTTGTATTAAGAATGATATGTTTCGCTAGTCTGTGCTACTGTCTTGTCCTTAGAAAGCGTCACATGCCTGCCCCTTGCTGCCTCACTGGGCTCTAGTTCATCATTTCATGGGAGCCACATAGACTGGTGAGGTCCAGGAGCCAAAAAAACTCAGTATCAGACCAAAACGTAAAGTTGCTCTCTGAGCAAATATACCTTGGATTTCAAGCAAAAGATAAATTTGACTGTACATCTGAGGAAGATGTGCACTGGTACCTTGGGAAATCCCTACTGACTGATCAGCCCTCAATTTCCAATAAATCAGAATTTTGCTTTAAGACTTTAAAGCAAATCTTTCAGAGTAGGGGCTGCTGGCAGTTCCTCCTATCTCCCCAAATTCAGATTTAGCTCTGATAAAAGATTCAGTGACGAGGATAAAAAAATTTTCATTCTGTACAAATGTAGGCACAGCTGGCTGAAGGTATAAGGCATAAGGTCTTCTGAGTGTGGCAGTACAGTCACAGGCAGTTTCTTGACTAGTTCTGATAGATCACTGGAAGTCATAACAAATATTGCCATTTGAAGAGGCGTTGTGTTTGGATTGTTGCAAGGGAAGGTAGGGATATCCCAGAAGCAATATATTTTGCTCCTGCTTCTCCCTCTGCCGCTTCATGGCCAGTACACTGGCCATTGTAGAAGTCTTCTCTTTGCCTCTTGGCTTTCTATTGTGCACTCAAGACTTAGAACCAGTCCTTTATCCTTGAAATAACAAGACTGCGGAGGTCTCAAGAGTCTCTAAGATTAGGTTTGAAAATCATGTGAATACGAAGAGTAACCCTCTGAAGATAAAATCTAAGATTTCTTCTTATCTGTAGAGATAGTTCAACAGCTCAAAAAAGTTACCCAGACACAGCTAGGACAAGAGTAATTTTTGAAATTCATATTTTTATGTAGAAATCAGAGAAAAATTGAAGCTGCAACAAGGAACCTTTGGCCTTTATGTGAAATTTAAAAATTTCTCTGCTGTTTTGGTGGCTGAATTTTTAAACAATTCACAATCAGCAGACAGTGTGAGTGGTGAGCCATGACATTTGAACATAAAGACATAGACTGGATAGAGACCAAAGCAAAATGCAGAGCATTTCATTAGAAAATAAATTCCCTCAATATAGTCTAAAATCATATTTGCTTAAGATTTTATACCAGCTTGAAATGATTGCGGCTGTGTAGCTGCTCAGAGATCACTGACAAAATGGTTTAGTTTCAAACTAGAAAGGAACATTTCTGGTTAAAAAGAAAAAGCATTTTATTATATAGTGTTGAACTGTTGCAGCCAGACTGAATGTTGATTAATTGTCCAAAATATTTTTTCCTGTCTCTCCAATAAAGCACATTACAGTTGGCAGAGAGATGGAGGACCAGCCTGCTGGATTAGAGTGAATGTAGACATTGACAGGTTCACATTTCTTCACTGGCATGACAAAATCAATATGCTATTTCCCATTCTTAAATATGACTGAGAAAAGGCAATGTATTATCAAGAAACTTTTAGATGCAGAGGGAAGTAAATAATCCTACCATATTTCACTATCCATAACCTTTACAGGCATTTCAGGGAATATCCTCACAGTACCAAGGCAGTACCAGGCAGAGAGATGGCTCTGCTGCCTCTTAAAAACCGTGTCAAGTATGGGCCACAGTGTACTGTGATACTGTGGCTTGGTTAATGAACTGTTTGGAGAGGGCTGGGCATGTCTGCAGCACTATCCCATCCCATCCCATCCCATGGCTGTCTATGTGCTGCTCAGGGTACCCAAACTAGCTCGCTCAGACACCCTCTGAAACCCCTCCATCTGTCAAAGGCAGTATTATCAGAGCTAATTACTTATGCTTGGGTGAAGTTCCCTGTGAACATCTGTGAAGCTCCATCATTATCCTCCTTCAAGTCCCTCATTAAAACTCTCCTTTGTCAGGATGCCTACAAAATGCCTACAAAAAACAGTTAATCTCTGTGTGTGCTGAGATAGATGCTTGTCATGGTGGCTCTGACATCCCACTGGCTCCATGCTTTTCTTCTATGTTCCTTGCCTGGCCTGTGTTAAGACTCAAGACCTGTGGGACTGAGGACCACGTTTAATTCACTGAATTAAACCCCCACAGGAAAATATTTCTTTTGGATTTCCTGAAAAATTTGAGATATATAGGATAGTGTCAGAAAGGGTGCTTTACAGAACTCTGCTTAGTTAACCAAGAGATTGACTGAGACACAATATAACTAGTGTAAATAAGGTTCCTTCGGGGAAAGGATATACAAAGGGCTCTTTAATCTAGTAGAGAAAGACAGAAACAAGAAATAATGTCTAGCAGTTAAAAACTAAATTCATATTAGAAATAAATTATCCATTTTTAACAGTCAGGTCATCAACCAGTGGAATAAAGTGCTGAAGAGAGGAAAAAATGCTGTCTCTTGACACTAGGAGAAGAATGCTGCTCAGAATTGTCTGCATTACCCTGCCCAGGTCATGCATTGCTAGAATTCGATGGAATACAACAGCTACTGATACACAGGAGGTCAGTCCAGATGATCTTCTCTAGTCCTGTCTAGTTTTATGAGTCTGAAAAAAATGGTTAACAGCAGTGTGAGGACTTCAAAGATGCCAGATTCACCAAAATGGTTTGTCCCACCCATGAGTGGAAGGACACATGGTACGTCTGTGTGCAGTTTTGCTTACCAATTTAAAATTGCTGGGTTTGCTTGCTTTCAGATTTCATCTGAAATATTGACTGCATAATATAACCACCATATCTGCAGTGAGGAGAGAATAAGGTAAGAACACTAGATTATTATTTTGCAAAGGGAAAACACACAAGTCTATATACCCAGTGTTGCTCTAAATTATTTATAGCATCTCTTAGTAGAGCAGAGGAAGCTTTGTAAAGTGCAAATGAGCCAATTGCTATGACTTTTATATACAAAACAAAATACCTAAAAGAGTAGTCAAATTCTAAATTTAAACAGCTTATAGTTAGGTTAGTAAAATAGTTTGCACCCGTCTCCCCAAGCAGATTTTTTAAATCTTTATATTTAAAGAAAATTTGGGCTAAAATCTTTGAGAAAGCTTCTTTTTGTCTATTATGCATGTTGCTTATAGATAATGCCAATTTATTGCTTTAAATAGTCAACACCATAGACATTTAAAATGCCCAATTTTTGTGCTAAGGACATCTTACCATGTTCTTCACGTGGTTAGCCCTGGATTGTGCTAGAGCTTAGATTGCATCACTGAACTATTTAATAAAGCAGTGACCTTAGCAGTGGTGTGCATTTACACTAAAAGTTCAGAATTAAAGGATCTGAAAATGTAATGAGAAAACGATTACTCCAGCCTACACATTGAAATCTCCAGGGACTTCTATGCGAAACAGTAATATTTCAGATGGATAATTCCCTCATTTCTTCTTTGGAGTTTTTAATAAAGGCAAGGTTGAAAAGCAGTGCTCCAAGAGAAGAAAATATTTGTGAAATTTATTTGTTTTTATTAAAGAGTCATATCCCTTAGGTTCTTGAAAGAAGCTTGTTCAGATACAGGCAAATTGTAGCAAAATAAAATAATGTACCACATATGCTTGATGAAAAACGTTGATGTAATACCGTATTTCAGTCATTCTGAATACTTCTTCTCACTCATCCTTTACTATGAAAGAAGAAAGAAAATATCTCCAGATCAACAGTACTTAATTCTTTTGGTGGATGAATGACACCTTCTCAAAAGAACCACAGACATGAACAAGAATTTAAGAACAAAGCCATGGGCTGGAGACTAACAGAAATTGACAAAATGAAGTCAGTCCTGACATTAGTTACTAGATTAAAAATGTCAAGACCATTTTCTCTGAGTTATATCAGACTTGAATTTCACTTAGCTAAGTGGAGCTCTCCTCACCTCTGATTCCAATCAGATTAATCTATAGTAATTGCTAGTGTTAGTTTGATTATCCACTAGAATATATATGACTTCAATCAGGCTCTAGTAGAACTGTAAATAAATGATAAAAATACTGGGCACATAGATTAGAGACCGCAAAATAAAATAGGACTCCCAGCATGTGAAGTTTTTGTTTTTAATGCTTAATTTACTACTTCTTGCTGTTCAAGCAGAAGGCATAGTAATTTCCCTGTAAACATGTTGACCAATATTTAGATAAAGCAGTGAATACTGTTTTATCAAACTTTATAGGCCTATAAAATGGGTTTGAGTAAAAAGTTGAGAAATGAAAGTAGTAAACAAGAACTGTCACAATAATTACTTACAGGCTGAAGACTGCTTCCTTCCATACCTCCCAAACTAATAAAAGACATTTTTGCATGGAATGCAGAGTAGGGTTTGTATTGATTCATCTACTGCTACTTTCATTTGTCATTACAATTAAGCCTTTTCGATAAGCCAGCTCTGCCTTAAATAACATGAAATGGTGATGGGCCCCAAAAGATTGATTTCCTGGAATTGGTTTACCTAAGCCTTTGCCTGATTGATCTGCCTGCAGATCTGCCCATGGCTCTCTGCTTTTCTTCCAGTCCAGACCTCTTCTTGTAGATGAGATGAGAACTACTCAATACCTGTGTCCCTTCAAATTCTGCTTATAATGCTTTTGTCAGAAATGAGGGAGTCTAGAAAGAAGCCATAAAACAGAGGCACCCTGTAGCTAGTGAAATAACTTATTTTCTGAATCCTCCCAAACCAACTCAGGTTTAAGGCAATCTGTAACTCTGGAAAATCAAAACTCCTGGGTTTCTGCAGGGACTGGGAATTGACTGCAAAAGACATGCCAAGAAGTAAATTGGCATTTAATTTCTAGATCTTACTGCTATAGGCTTTACCACCTGAAAACAATCTTTGCACCTCCTTGAAGGAGTTCTGCCACTGTATTACATATAATCCAAACATTTAAAATTATAGGAGACATCTCAAACCTTGTCTAGTGCTGCCTGCCTCTTTATGGACTTTATTTTCTTGTCATGGAATGTTTGTAATTAAACTATCTCCCCTTATGTTGACAGCTTTGTTCTTGTTCTCTGATAAATTTTTCCTTCCTCCAAAATATTCTTGCCAAGAACTTTTGTTCTTCCAAATGATTATTCTATAAAAGAAGGGAATAATATTTGTCACAGCTGACTTCAAGGAACTTTATTTGATATTTAGACAGTGATTCAGAAAATGACCATTAACCTTTGGAAGTTTTAAACCTTTGATATTTGAAAAGTCAGATTTTACTGGCCTAAGAAGCAATCCAAATCTTAAGGACAAATAGATAATGCAAAGCAAATCATAGACTCAGAGTAAGACTGATAAAGGAGAAAGCATAGGCTCAAAAGGAGGCTACATGGTGTTGATAAAACTATTGCTGAATTATCAATTTGTCTCCAACTGTTACTTTAAAATCAAATCTTTTAAGTAAGATGGGGTCAAATTCTAATCCTTCCTCTCTCAAATCTGAGCAATTCCCATTGAAATCATCTCTCCCTATATCTGGCAGAATTTGACACTTTCTTTTCAAGTGAAGCTGGGAATCCAACTTCACTGAAGGCAGGGATTCCTATTTAGAAAATAGGAATCTTTATCTTCCTTTCAACCAGTAATAGCTATAGGTAGCTCTCCCTGGTGTAGCAGAGCACAGCATGAAATCCATTACGCATGTTAATATTGCTTTTTTTAAGCCTACTGGCATTTCGGCAGCAAAGTCTAAACCATCCAGACATATAAGGTACTTTTATTACATATATTTTATACAAAAATAGAAACATTTTATTGTAATCCAGGAATATTACTGTCTTTCTCTTAAATTACATATATATATACACATACATATACATGCAAATATATATGTATGTATAAAATGAGCCTAAATTGAAGTAAACACACAGAGGGTTTTTTAAAATATATTTCCTAACTTATCTTTGATCACTGAAATAATTTCAAAAGACTGCTACTCTTGGCTCAAGTTTGTCTTCCCTTCTTTGAGTTTCATCTGCTTCATTTGTGTTTTTTATTAGTTTAAAAGACTGACATCTATGTCCTCACTGTAGTGCTTGACAGGCACAGATTGCACTTCTGATAATATCTGCACATAGAATATTAAGAATGAGGAAACAAAGGAAACAGCAACTACATGAATTGGAGAAAATATATCCACAAAATGATAGTGCCATAAAGTGAGTTAAAAGGAATCATAATTTCACAACAAATGGAAGATTAATAGGAGCTATTTTAAAATGGACATGAGAGTGAAAAACAAATAAAAACCCAAGCCACATAAAGTGTCAGCCTGTCTGCAGGGGGAATTTAAGCACTGCATATAGGTAGAGTATTTTGAACAGCAATTACAGAGTCAAATTACAGAAATGTGCCAGACATGCTTGATATGAGACAAGACAAACAATGACTGTTTGTGGTGTGTGATTTCAAACATGCAAACATCTGCTCCTGGGACTGCAGTCAGAAATATGTTGCCATGATCACCTGCTAAGCTGTGTTTGTCATGGAAATCCTCACCCCATCATTCCAGTATGCAGCTGAGTGTAGATTTAAAGGGCAGAAGAGAAAATAAATCCAATCTTTCCTGTTAGGGTGATGCCATCTGTATGCTTTTCTAGCTGAAAACTGGTCCTGCTGTGTCATGGTTCTGCATGGACTCATTGCTGAGCTTCGTCATTGCTGCATCTGAGGTGATATGCAAACATTAAATTAAATTGAAAATAATGAGAAAAAAAATGAGTCAAGGAGATTACATTGTAGATTCTTAGCACAGAAATGGCTGAAGAAATGTGAAATTTTTGTAGTAAAATATACTAAGTATTTCAAGTACTTGAGCATTGCCAGTGTACTCCCATAACCAATATCCCAACCAAAATACAAAATGTCTTTTGCAGTATTGACAAAAATGATTATTAATGCTTCTCTTCCAGGGCCTTAGGTGCTACAAAAATTAACTGAGAAAGATCTCCTCTTACCAAAAAGAGGGTTCTGGTTATTTTGGTTGCAATTTTTTTTGCTATTTTCTTAGTCCTGTAGCTGATTCATACAGCACTTACACTATGAATTTTTACATTTACAATATCTGCAGCTAAAGGACAGCTGAATCAACAAACAGATTTTCACAGCTATTGTTCCTTCTCGTTTAATTTACTTCATGGTTTTCACACTTGTAATTTCAAGAAATACAAGATGAAAGAAATTGCAGTCACACAAAGAATGTTTGAGCTGGACATTAGTAAGTGGTACTATTATGTTCGTACATCTTTGACATCTCCCAGTGTTCTGCAATCACAGAGATAAATGTTAGCTTCTCCTACAGAGATAAGCTGATCATGGTTCCTTAACATAATAATGAAAGCACCACGCAATAGGCAAATTACTAATGTTTTTCACAAAAATGAATGTATTGGAGAAAACCTGATTGCATCTATCACTGCCTTTTTAGGATGAATAACTCTATTCAATGTGTTTTAATGTGCTTCTATTAAACTTAAAACATCCAGATGTTTCTATATTATTTTTATTTTTACATTACTTGATGTATAGTAGGGATGCAGTGTGTGGTCTGCTGGAAACTCAGCTTCTGCAAAACAAGCCCCTCTGGAGCTCAGCTCACAAGGTTCATTATAATGGCATTGATCCATGACATTCCTCTTTTTAATGATATTGTACATAGCAAGACTTTAAAATCACTGAATGACATTCCTAGGTGGGAAATCATGCCATCAGTCCAGTGGGGAATTTGCTTGGGAATGAAAGCTGTTGCTGAAACCGTTACGTTCAGAACTAAAACAGACGCAGCGAGGTAGCTTTTCTGAGACCAGGATAAAGGTAGAGCTGGGAAAACGACAACTTAGGTTTTGTGGGTTTTGTTTGGTTTGTTTCTAGGTTGTTTCTGGGGCTCTATTAACAATCCTGTTCTTTTTCTTTTGTTTAGTTTCAGTTCAAGTTGAACTCTTAAACTATTTTTTTTTTCCCAAAGGGAGGAACTAACAAAACAAAAAACTGAACAAAATTACTTTGCACATGGATGGAAGAGAAAATTGAATACCTACAGGTTGATTTTTTTTTTGGCAAAGATTTAAATGAAAAAAAGTCCAAGTAACACCATTCATGAACTGGAAGAAGACCACTGAAAGCACATTTTTCTCTGTGATAAACCCTCTAGAGAAGAGCATTTCTATTTTTATCTGAAAATTCCAGCCTTGAAAGAAAACTAGAAAAAGAAGGGAATTACTATAAATCTCTTCCAGATTAAATCCAGGTATGGATACTAGGATTAGAAGTATAAACGCAAATCTGTTCTGCTGAGGTCAACTAAATTTATTTCGGGTCAAGGCTCTGGACTGAGAATGTCCTTTTAACCCTAAGAATTGTGGTAGTTCTTGAATACTTTGCTTGAACTTTCACGGTTCCAACTCCATGGCTGTAGCTGATGATTCCTTACTAATAACATCAGGAGATTGAACTTTCACATGTTCAAGCAACTCTTTAAGATCTTTGGAGCTTCAGATTTCCCTAGCAAGATGGGAAATGATTTTTCAGAAAAGCTTGTCTTTGGGTTAACAGAACTGAAAACTTTCATGTTTCTCTTCCTCATCTTTCTGTAGCTCCTTTTCTCTGTGACTTTGTCTCTCTCAAAGCTTCTGAATTTCTGTCTGTCTTAAACTATGGCTCCCCATCTTCCTACTTCTTTCATAGGTTTCTTTCATGCATGCCTTTACATTACTTCCACATCACTACATTTTTTCACAGATGGGAGTATAAAAAACACTCTCTCATTTTTTCAGTCTGTTTCTTAGCTTTAAGGTTTTAGCTGATGCTGAGCAGTGTTGACAGCCTGAAATCAAGAGAGAGGCAGGTTGTCTTGGCTGCCATTGCTGCAGGCAAGGGGAAGAGCCAGTTCAGGTGCAGGAGGGAGCACGGCACAGTCGGGATGTGGCCGCTCCTGCTGCAGTGGTCCTGGGGCAGGGTCTGAGAAGACGGATTTTTTTTCTCAAATCTGTAAAACTTCCATAGGCAAACCTCAAGTCTCTTTCCTTGGAAACTGGGGTATGAGCTCCTCAGGAAAATTACATTGCTTTTCTTTTTTGTTTTACTTCCCAAGATTTAGATGAAATTTAAAATTATGGTCTTACAGAGTCCCTTGTGAATCAAGAAAGATTCATTAGAAGCAGCAAAGCTCCATATTGTGAGTGTAGTGTGGCAGGAAGGCAGTCTGGTACAGGTGAGACACCGTAAGATGCATTCATCTACAACAGGAGGGGAACCAGGCCACTAGATCAGAATTCCAATCTCCAGGTGGAACAGCACAGATGTGTCAAGAATACATGAAGGTGATTCTGGTTTAAAACTCTTCAACACTTCCCTTGTATTTCTACCAGTGAAAGCAATGTATAAATGCATGAAAAGCATCTGCCTCACTGTCTCACCTGCTAGAAGTGATGTAATGAACAGATAGCTGTTTTAATTTTGCATTTACATGGATGAAAAATGGAATAGAATAGATCCATAAAAGAACCTGTTAAAAGGAAGAGCAGCCTTTAATCTTATTTCTTCATTTCTGGGTTGACATTGGGGGAACAAAGAAACTGAATGATCTCTATAATCCAGCTGCAGAAAGTATCATTGAGACTGCAAGTTTTAATGACAGACAAGAGGGTGTTGAAAGGAAAGAAGCTTAACTACCAAAATGATAAATACCTTTTAAAATAATCTTTAAAAATGTAAGAAAAATAGACAGGGGGAATGTAAAAGAAGAGCTATGGATATGGAAATATCTTTTTAAACACTCATTTAATAAAAACATTCCTTGTAGTTTGTTTGTTACACTTAGTTCCACTTTCCATTCTATTTGCAAAACTCAAACTCCTCAGAAGGCTGAAGGGGAAAGAAGCATTTTAGTGTATGTCTCCAAATGATTAATGTAGCAGTCATGTTCCCTCTCATCAGTTCAAGACCACTTGCACATCTATAGAAATTGGGCATGAGGTGTGCTGAAGCATATTAAAATCACTTCTACTATTTTTGTATTAAATAATTTTTCATGCTCTTACTTTTGTACCACTTAAATGAGAAAGAAGGCAATTTAGCTGTTATCATGTACAACCTGAGGCAAAAGTGTCATATAAGCTTCATTCAGAAAGATCTTTTAAGATACATATTTATTTTCCTTTAGTACAGCTTAAAGACAGCTTTTTAGGAAAATTCATAGTTTTCTACATTTTTTGCTTGTCTATCCTTGACTATTCTCTGTCTAAGATAAATCATACTTTACCTATCCAAGAATCAAGGGGCTGGAGAGGAAAAGTTCCTGTTAGATCATATAGCTTATCTCTCTCTAAAATCAGGATTATTTCTTGCAGCACCTGTTTTTGAGAGGTTGCACAAAGGCATAGTTGACATTTTTGCCACTTTCAGTTTCAGCCAGATTCTCAACTTCTCTGCAGTGCTTCTGACTAGAGGAACACCATTGGCTTCCTAGCAACTGCAACCAGCTTCTATTCAATTATGTTACACTGCGTCTGAAATATGAACATCTGGGAATTCTTTATTTTGCAAGTTGTGGGGAGGATATTGCTGTCTGTCTCTCTGAGGTTTCACCCATTTTTCCAGAGTCCAGCTGTGCCAGACATAAAAGAGAGTCAGTAAAGGTGGGTTTTAATGAAACTAAATAGTTTTGCTTGACCTACATAGTGAATCTCTCCAATGACCTGTCGTAATGCTTGAGCAGGGGAACAACAACCTCACAGAATCACACAACAGCTGAGACCAGAGATCATCCAGTCTGATGCCCTGCTCAAAACAGGATCATTTAGATCAGGTTGCTCAAGACCATTTCCTGTTTGTGTTTGAATTTCTTCAAGAACAGAGACATCACAATCTTGCTGAGAAACCTGTTCAAGTTCTTAACCACCCCCAGAGTGAAAAAACATCTCCTAATCTTTAAATTAAATTTTCTGCATTTCAGTTTGTGGCCACTGCCTCTTGTCCTGTCAGTGGGCACCACTGAACAACACCTAGGGCCAGCTTCTTTATTCCCTGCACCCACCAGGAATATATCCCTTGACACAGGTTCCCAGCTCCCTTTAACAGCAAGCCCATGTTTCACCTCTTTCTCCTTTTTCTACTGATTGACCTGTAGAAGCCCTTCCTATCCCTTGTCACACTCAACTCCAGAATTTTCAGCTCCCGTTTAACCGAATACAATTTGCCCAGTGGGATAACAGGCTGTGCAGATTTTGGGTAAACATGAAAAGACCTGCGTCCGTAAAACTCAGTATTCTTCCCAAACAGAAAAGAAAACCAACAATGGTTTTAACTATCATGCATTCTAGGCAGGAGGCTAGGCTGAACTTTAATTCAAATTGGAACTTTTGTCCTCATAGTCCTATCAGAAATAGATCTACATTGTGTATTGCCCAAGTTGAGGTTCATCAAAAAAGTATGTATAAAATAAGATGGATCAGAAGATAAAATGGTAGAAGAGATAAAAAGAATATGTTTCCTATTGAGGTTTATTTCTTGGCATTTCTCAGAAAAAAAAATGAAAGCAAAAAAGAGCTTCCTGCAATGAGGCTATTTAAGGGTATTACTACGTTAAAGGGAGTGCTAGTACCAGAATGACTCCCACTTTTGAATGTAAAGGCTGTTAAACAGCAAATTCTTAGCCAAGAATAGTATTTCTTATTTTCATTAATTTGCTTCTCTTAATAATTCCCTGAAAAAGAGCAACGAGATATCTTAATTCTGTATAATTTTCCTGTTTACAATAATTGATCTCTTTAGGAAGGATATTTTAGGAAGAATTTTTTGCCTCAATGCCTTGAGAAAAAAAAAGATAATTTCAACAAAAAAAGAGAATAAATGTGTGTACAGATAGAAGATGCATTAAAGTACATATATATTCTCTCTTTCTTTCTTCTCCCTATTTTTCCCCCCCAATTTGCCCTATATGTAGCCTCACTGGATCACCAGTTCAGAATGAGAATTTTCAGTTTCAATTCTGCTTGCAGTTTTATGTAATAGTGTTTTTTTTTTTATTTTTATGCATTTTTGTAGTTTACCTGCTGGAGATGGATAATTTGGATAAGCCTGACAGCAATCACCAAAGGCATTTTGCAGCTTTTTACACCAGCAGAAATTTTGGCCCTCACACTGCAAAGTCGTTAATCAAATCGAACGGCTGACTCTCAGCAATTCCTAGTTCTGATTACTTTTGTAGCTGCACTTGAACAGCGAGGGACAAGAGGGGTCTTTTGGCAAACCTCCATGGACAGTGTTTTTGGATTTCTGTTTTTGGTGCTTCCACAATACTATGGCTTTGTGAGATTAATTTCAAATTAGTTCTTAGAGTAGCTAATAAGATTAATTGTAACATTTTTTGACACAGACTATTCAAACATAAACTTAACTTCATTAAAAATGTAGCTGCACAGTGATGCGTTGTAAAGCAAATGGATCTGAACAGAATGTAATGAAAACTGCAAAGTAGTGTTTGTGAGCACATCTATCACTTCAGCTTTCATATTCTATTGCTATTCCCTTCCCCAAAATATTTAGATGTGTAGGGGTTTGTTCTTGCTTGAGTATTTCTGGGATGTTGGACTTTTTTGGTACTCCTCTGACAGTCCTAACAAGGATGACCATACACGTAAAGGGTTAATCATTTTTGCTATTCATTGACCACCTGGCCAGAGGAAAGTCAGTCATTGCAGCTGGCAGTAACTGAGCCATATAATGTGAGTCAGGACAAACTGGACATTGTGAACAAGGAGCAAATAAACTGAAGTACTGATAAGTTATCTGTCTGTAGTTTAAATACCTCTGTACAGCCTCGGTTTTCCCAGTCTTTCTACTTTGTTTGGGCTTGTACCCTTGCCTGTGTGTACAGTTTTTGCAAACCCCAAAACATTAATTTTGCATTGCAAATATGCCCAAACAGAAGAGATCTTTTTGCAGAAAAATAATATTTGTAAGGTAATTTGATTGTCTTTTTGTTCTATATGTGGGTTTAACTTTTTATACAAGTCATGTATAAACCATAAGAATTAACTTAGGCATGGAGATTCACTCATAAGCTAGTAAATGGTTATGAGAGAAACAGCCTATGGATACGGAGCATGAAAAATTGAAAAAGAAATGAGGAATTAAACTCTATTATTTCTCTTATTCCTTGGGAGCACGAGTTGCAGCTATGCTAATGGTTAGATCAGCAGCATTTAGAGGAGCAAAATGATAATGGATCCACATGGCTGCTATGATAACACTCAGCATACTGAATAATTACAGAGACATTGGTAGCATGTTGAGCTTCCCAGTGAATGTAATTAATATGGTCAGGGCCTCATTTACTCACTGAAGCACACCAAAGCCTAAATCTGGAACAAGGGCTCCTGTTTCTGCAAGATTCTACTGTGAAAATTGTGGTGATTGCACAGCCACTCCAGAACAGAGGAACAAAATGAGAGAAAAGGAATTAGGATGCAAAATCGGTGTTTAGGCAAAACACTTTCAAGCCCCTTGTTCCATGAAATTGTGGGCTTAATGCTTGTAATCAAGGTTTATGCTTCCTTTTCACCAAAGCTGCACTGATTTATCTTAGATATAGTTTGCAGCAGCCCTAAGAAGTAGCAGCAGTATGTGAATCATTGCAACAAATAGTCAAAGACAGTGAGTAAATTTGGCGGGTTTTTTGGTTTTTTGTTTTGGTTTTTTTTTAGTGTGGTGCCAAAGGTGTGTTTCCTTCTATTTGTGTTTTGTGCCAGATCTGCTTACAGCTGGGGCAAAATTCAGTCCTGGCCGTGAACTGAATTCATCTGAGTTCTGAATTATTCAGTCCATCAGTTTATGGACAAAGAACTCCACAACTCTGGGTCTTTTTTACCTCCCTGATATCTGTGATCTTCCTTTCCCCCACATCCCACTCCTGGCAGGTCCCTGTTGGCACAGCTGGCTGCCTTCCTCCAGCACCCACCAGTCTCTCCCGCAGTCCCGAAACCACTCTCCTCTCCCAGTAACCTTCTGCCAATGGATGTTCTTTATTAAACAGACACCAGATTCAATTAGATTAAATAAAACAAGGTTTATTAGACACAAGCAAGGGAAAACAGAGAGAAAATCGAAGTAACTGAATGTAAGCAAAATAAATCATAACCAACATTTAGACAGCCTAGCCAGTTAGACTGAAACTCATAATTGCAAGATATTGATTGAGTAGGACTAAAAATCTTATATATCCTTGATATTTATGTGGCTATTTTCAATAGTCACTTGAGTTTGACAGCTCAAAATTCCTCTCAATAGAACTAAGGTGTTTCTTTTGTGCTGATGGTTATTTCTTCAGGGTTTTCCACCCTCTTTCAGTACTCCTGGGCCAGTAACTTTATTGTCTTGTCTGATAATGCTCACTCAAAACATCACAGACTTTAGATTGAAATTTGTATGTTACAATATATAATATTAATATATTAGTTAATATTTTAGTATATATCAATATATTAATATGAAAATATATATAATATACTGTCAATATTTTAGTAACATTTATGTCAGTGCCAGGGTTCATGCACAGCTTGCAGCAGTGCAAAGGTAACCCATGATGCAAGGGGACACTTCCCCTCCTCAGGGCTCTAGAAGGCACACATGCTGCTCTTATAGTAGAACAGTGTCAGCACATCTCAGAACAAAGCCCTGGGAAAACCTCCTGAGGACAAATTTTCTACGTCTTATGTTATATTCTTGGATAGAATGACATGTCCTCTGTTACCACAGAAGTATTAGACATTTTGGAGGTTAATAAACGTGGATTCATCTCCTCTTCTGCCAATGGTCTTCTGCCTTGTCTCAGGGTAAAGGTGTCATTGCGAAGCCTGACCTATGGAGCACATCAGAGTATGTGCAGAACTCAGAAAAACAATTTAAAAACCTTTAGTGAGAAGTGAAATACGAAAATGACTATTCTGACTAAATCACACAAAAAGTTTAATTCATCAGTTATAAATTTTGGGAACTAATGAGGAGATTTAGGCAATAGGCACCAGACACCCTCTCCCAGTGAGAGAAAATTGAAATATTTTACACAATATGAATGGATAAAATTTGTTTGTTATCAACTAATTCAAGGAGAGCAGACCACAATTAAATTTATATTTTTTCTATACCACTTATCTTCTATCCAATTGTTGATTATTTGGATCAGTTAATCCTGGTGTACCATTTGGTTGTAATAAGCTTCATAGCATTTTTTCAATTAGGAAAAATAATCACTTCTGGTCCTTAATTTTAAATGTTATCTCTCAACAAATATACCATTTATCTTACTCAAAACTAATATGTCACACAGTTTTGGATTCATAGAAATATCAATTCTGAGTCTGCTAGCACTTTCTATTTCAATGCTTAGTTCAGAGAAATGAGAGTAAATACCTGCACTTGCAGTTAAGTTTCTTTCAGAATTCTTCTCCCAGCTTTCCTTGTTCCTTTTTTTTTCTTTTTTTTTTTTTTTTTAAATTACAACAAACTGATTACTTCTCACAGGAAACTGAGTTTACCTTAACTATGTATGTTGGAGTTCTATTCCAATTCCTATTGTCATAAAACTCTATTTTTAGTTCTTTTTCCAGGCCACAATTTTAAGATCACTTCCTGATAATCAGTTCAAGATCTATCAGAAATACTAATCTGGAATAAATTAGGCAGAATAACAGTTAGATAAAAATAACACATAGGTATGTTATTTTTAAAATATCTTAAATTTTGTTCCTATATAACACTGGTGTTGAAGTTTGGACAGTGTTTTTGATGAAATTTTTGACCTGTGCAAGGAAGGGATAATTTTCGTAAGAGAAGAGGCAAACTGGCCTGTATAACAAGTGATAATGATGGGAAAGGAGTTCTGGAGGCAGGTTTAGATTTATAGTTTTAGGGTTAAGCATCCACACTATTTTCTGAGGTCACAATATACTTAATTTTTGTTTATGTTAGTGGCAGATAGCAGACATGTAGTAGAAGCTGTACGCGAAAACAGAGTTGGCCTCTTGAGCCCACACCTACGAAGGTGTGAAGATATTTGATGCACCCTCATGTCTAACCATTAGCTGCCTGTCTCTGAAGCTCTCTGCCTCTGTCTGCTCTGTTATCCCTTTCTGCAGCCTGCTTCAGTGCTCCCCTCTCAGGCTGAGCCTCACTGCCCCGTCACAAGGATAATACTATGAGCCCCCTCTCCTGGGTCTCGCTGCCTGGTATAATCTGGGGTACAGGGAACCATCCATGAGGAATGATTCCTGGCTTATTTTTAAGGCTGAAATGTGGCCATTGCCAAGCTAGAAATGCAAAATGCCTAGCTCAAGCTGCTTATTAGTTTCTTGTTAGAGGAATATAATCTTCAAGTGTGTAAATGTTTACTTTTGTTTGGTGCCTCTGTGGGTTGTTTAAACCATGATAATATCCTGTTAACACAGTAGTTCCAGGTTATTAATGACTCAGTGCGCTTAAAGGCTGGTGGCAAAGCTGAAGGTGATCATTCAAGGAGGTCATTAACACCTTGACAAAAGGGCCACTGTGTGAAAAACTTTATCATTGTCAATTTTTAACAAGAGAGAGATTTCATTTATAAAATATAGCCTTGCAATATTATACACCTTTCTCCATTTTTAAAATATTTTGTTATTAATAGAATTAATTGACCAATTGAAAAATTTTTCAATAGCTAGTATGTTGCATTGAGTCTTTTTTTCTTTTTTAACCCAGCAGGAAAACTGACTTTTTATCACAAATGGGACAATGTCTTTTTTTTTTTTTTAATAATAATAGAGCAAATCCTGGTCTTACAATGTTACAAGTAAGAGGTAACTTCACTGAATTTAGTGTCTACTTTGGTATAATGTGTCAAAGAAAAGTATGACTTCAAGGCTCTTTTTGTTCTGGCCAGAAGCATTTGAGTTTCTGACCCTATATTTAATCGACCACATTAACACAAGCAACAAGTAAAAGAAAAATATCAGCCAAGAAGTATAAAGGTAAGTAACCTCCAGTTCATAGGGTCCTCTAAAGAACTCTAAAACCTGAGAAAGTTTCAGTGTCACTTATTGCAGTCGTATAGTATAGAAATACCTCAGGTTCTAAATGAGGGAGCTGGAAAGAAATGCATCGCAATAGCATGTTTTGGCTCCATGGCATGTGTGGGGCAGCCAACTCTGACAACAGGTGTAGACGTGGATCTCAGACTCCTGGCAGGAAAGCAAGATCCACCAAGATTTGGAGGTGAAGTAGTAGAAATCTGATGCTCATATTTCTTCTGATCTTGCTCCACGTCATTAAAACATTAGAAATAAGGAAGTTGAGAAAAAAAAGAGCTTTAAACAGCTTGGAAATTGGAGAATATTTGGCCACATTCAGGCTTAGATGTTAACATAAGTGATTTTTAATGATCCGTAAACGCTATTTTTAATTTACATCTTTTAATTATACTCAGTGAATTTCTTTTGTGGTTTTGTGATGGGGGGAGGAGAGGCAGAGGGCTATCATTTATTGATTGAAGTGATGTGTTTGCTCCTCATGCTGAGTAGAAGCCCATCAGAAACAATCTGACCAGAAAAGAACACTGTGATTGCTTCCTCTGGCTGCATGTCTACACTATCTTCTCATTAAAGTTGAAATAGGAACATCCTTCAATTTGGATCTGACTTCACGGAGCTTTAAGTTTCATCTAGAGGAGTTTGGTATTCCTTTGTCCACTTCATGGAATTTTCCTGTTTCAGTTTGAGTCCATTGTCTCTTGCCACTGAGAAGAGTCAAACTCTGTCCTGTTAATCCCACTCCCATCAGTTACTTACACACTTGATCAAGAATCCCCTGAGCCCTCTCCTCTTCAGTCTGAACAGTCCCAGATCTCTCAGCCTTTTCTCATAGCAGAGTTGTTCCAGTTCCTTAAACATCTTACTGGCCTTTAGGTGGCCTACTTCCTTGTCTCTCTTGCAGCAAGAAGACCAAAACTGGACACAGTACCTCATGTGTGGCCTCACCAGTGCCAAAAAAACCGGGAAAGATCCTTTCCGTCAACTTACTGGGAACTCTCTTCCCAATGCAGTGCAGGAGGCTGTTGGCCTTCTTCACCACGAGGGCAGGTTGCTGGCTCATGATCAGCTGGTGCACGAAGACAACCAGATCCTTTTCTGCTTTCCAGCTTGTTAGCTCCCAGCTCAGGCTGGTACCTGTGGTTATTCCTCCCCAGGTGCTGGACTTTGCATTTCCTGTTGATGAACTTGAGTAAGTTCCTCTCAGTACATTTCTCCAGCCCATTGTGGCCCCTCTAAATGGCAGCACAGCCATGGGTACTTAGCTCAACCTCTTTCCAGTCAGTCCAGTTTGAATTGATTTTGCCTGGTCATTATTTATTACATAAGCCCTCAGGCCTCGCTATTTAGGAACTTCACTAAGAGGATTCTATATATGTTCATTTTTTTTGTAGTTCACTGGTAGAAGTTCTGAGCAACACATAGACAACTTTCAGGAAATATGGCAAATAGAGAGTTTAAAGATGTATGACAAGTCATATGGACAGGTGTTTTATTTTTTATCCTTTCCTCTCAAACTGAATTTAGAAGAGAGGGCAGTTTTCACTTCTGGAAGGACAGAGATTCAAAAAAGGAAAAAGAAATAGTGATCAAAGATCTGATTGTTCAGTTGTGGGAAACTGTGCAGCACAAACATAATGGGAGGACAACTGGAAGCTGTGGTTACATTACTCTGCTACTGTTTTTAAATAGCTAGAATTATTTTAGTTACTAGGTAATCTGGATATTAACACTCAAATAATTTCATTTTTCTTTATGACTTCTGTCAACTTCTTTCCTCATTAGCTCAAGCTATTTTATGCTTCATTTTCCTTCCTAAGGCAATTCTCCCGTGTCTCCAGAGAGCATATGGGAATGGGAAGGAAGATTTACACATGGTACGAGACTGTTTCCACTTTAAATTATGTGGATTTTTTTCACGGGTGTATTTGGTATGGATGCCAAATTATATTGGTCTTGTAATACTTAGGAAGCTTTCCTTGGGTGCTATAACGCTACAGTCAGTAATGCCCCCTTATATTTAGGATCAAAACACAGTATGTAAAGTCTAGAAAGGGTACTCAAGGTTATTTCCCTTGACAAGTTCTCATATTTTGTTTGACTGCAGAGCTAAAACATACAGCTTAAAAGAGATAAATCTTCCTACAGTTTGCCTAAATCCTGATTTAATAAAAGTTCTTCTAAAACAGGGATATTTCCATGCAAAAAATCCTTGTCTATACTTCTCTTATCAGTACATATGGCTAGTTTTCTATTTCCTTTCAAGACATGTTTTACAGTGCATCTTTCTATGTACATTTTTTACATATGCATATGTATTTGTGTGTGTATGTACATATACAAATATAACCTGACTTTTCAGACTTCACATTTTAGTATTTGAAGTGGTTTTTGCTGATATGAATGACTATGGGATAGATGCTGATCATTAGTACTACTAGATCCCAAGAGGCTTTGTATGTCCAAGAAGCTCTTGCTTCTAATTTTTACAATTGCTTTTTTTTTTGTGCGATTTTAACTTAAAATTCAGCTACTTAGTCAGTCACCTTCATGTCTTTTTTTACTACACTTTAAATCACTATCAACCAAGATACTGGACCAAGACCTGTTAAAGGCCCCTGAAATTTAAGATCCAAGAATAATCTCTTCCATCCCCGTGTCATGGCCCCAACCACCACTCATCAAATATATAATATCCTTTTTTCAGCAGCTGAGAGATTTTTGAGTTCCTTGCCACATAGTGATCCAATTCCAAATACAGTGGTAAAAAATCTGCCCCAAATCTGGTTTACAGTTTGGGGATTGAGGCATTCCTCAGAAAGATATGCTTCATCTCTTGCTGGCTAAGGTGGAAGTATGATGTTTTAAAAAGCTTGGGATATAGGAGGGGTAGGGCTAGCAGCATATCCAGCATTTTTAAAGGAGAAGAGCAAGCTCTTCCCTGATCATTATGAGGAAGAGCAGATTCGTTTACTTACTGAAGATGCATGCAAAAAGGACTCTTCTTTCACCCCAGAATAAGGTATCTTGTATGCAGAATTTTTTATGGGTTCAAGTGCACGTTCTATTGAATCACTAGCTACACAGGTAAAATATCTTGGATTCCATTTCTGGATACTTTATTTTTTATTGAAAATCTAGATGGTCAACAGATGTCTTAGAATGCATTCAAGATTTCACCTCCAATGTTTAAGAAAACGGTTACTACCAAATGTTTAGATTACAGGAAATTTAATCTAAAATGCTCACAGATCTTAGCAAGAAAATCTTATCATCTTTGTATAGTATTTTTCAAATTTTAATTTTTATCAAATACTATCTTTTTATTATTAGTTTGAACCTAATACAATTATCTCTCTGCTTGTAAAGAGAATCAGATGTTGTTTTAAACAACTTTTTTCAGTAAATCAATTAAGTATGAGTGTTTTGCTTGAGAATGTAGAAATCAAATAAACAAATATACTAGCAATTCAAATACAGGTTAGAAAACACTTTTGGTTTTAAAATCAGAGAATAAAAAGACTATGCAAATCCAACACAAAATAGTATAAATTGCATTGAATGTTCTCATTTTTCTTCTGGATTTGATTTTATATTTTACCTCTGTATACACTATAAATCATTCTACTTGTGGTATTCATAGCTTTGACATAAATGGGCAATACATTTGAAAGACAGACAATTCCCCCTTTGATTAATTCACTGGTCCATCTACTCATTCAAAGAGAAACTCACTACATTCAAACAATTTCGCACTCTTACCATGAAATAATTTGTCACAGGTTCTGACATCTAAATGCAGCTTTCTATTTTTTATTTTTTTTTATCCATACATTTGTATTAAACAGGTAGGCAGATGACCTATACAACTTTTATAATGTGTCCTCGGAAGAGATGAGCATTCTGGGTACTACATAGCACAAATGACAGTGGAAATATGACTTGCAGATTTTGAGCCAAAACATCTGAAATCACTGAGAGAGTCCCTGACTCAGCTCTGCTGTCAGCTTCAGAGCGATCAAGGCATCACTACCAAAGGGTGATTCAAAGACAAAACAAGCAGGATGCCTCCATGGGTGCTGTTGCATGGGAAACAGACTCTGGGGTGAGATGCCTTACCTTTTGGTTTTGACTCGGGAAGTAAGTCAAATTTACAGATTCATTGCTACACCGCAGCTGGATTTTGGGTGGCAGTGTGTTTTTTGCACGTTTTGTGATGTGAGTATAAGCACCGTGAAATCGCCTGCTGAGATGACCTCCAGTTGCAGTGAGTCAGAGGGGTCCTGTAATAGCATTTTCACATCCCTGTTCACTGAAGCTGCAAGAAGTACCATACAAGCTCTTGTACATGGCACTGCTCACACAATTATTATTCTGAGTTCACTACTGAGCAGTATGATCTGTGTAAGTCACAGGCTGAATCCCAATGATGTGCACAGTGTGTTGCTTTAAAAACATGGTGTGTTGAGTGTTTAGCAATGTAAACATATGGTACTGCAGTTATTGCTGTGCCATATGGGGATGTGTAGAGCTCTCTTTCTTAGCAGATAGTGCCAGGAACACATCTGTATGAACTTGTCATCAGTGGGCATTGTCGGTTCCATTTCTTTGCACCTTTTTGAGCACCACAAGTTTCTGCATTTATTTTTCAGTTTAGATTGAGTAGGAGAAATTCACTGGAGATTTTCCAATTTCTAATTATTTAAGATAATTGGAAGAATTTTAGATTTGTCTTAGGTGGCATTTTCTTACCATGGATAATAGCTTTGCTTTCTCTATTAAAGTTTAAGGAAATCTAGTGCAAGACACAAACAAATCACTGAGCTGTGACTACCTCCTGTTTGTAATTATCAACAAAATAGAGAAAATCACAGATTCTCTATTTCCTACAGTGTTACTAAAGGAATATCACAATCTTTTAAAGAACATAGAGATTTCTGAAATGTAAAGAAAAATTATAGATAAAACACCAAAATTAAGCATCTTCATCATAGCTTTTTACTCAAAAATTATTTTAAATTATACATTATATTATATATATTATATATTATTACATACATAATATTACATATTATTATAAATTATATTATTTGTATTGTTGTAGTGAGATTTTTCACAAGTGAAAATTGATTAAAACATTTAAAACATTAAAACATTCCTGAAGCTGTTCTAAAGTGTCTGCAAAGGTCTGTGGCAACTTCTTCAGTACTTTCTGTCTGAGGAACAAAAAAGTGAAAAAAATTACACCTCCTCTGCTTTTACTGGTCTGCAAAAGTCTTTATATTCTTATTTTACTACATATCTACTGTATGTTAAACATTCCTGATATATTTGTTGCTTTGCACTTCTTTTCCTATATATAATTAAACTAACTGGACAATTAATCAGTGTAATCTGTAACCCTAAATGACAACTGACATTAATGAAGGAGGTTGTTCATAGTCCAAGCTTGGCAGGTTAAGAAGAGAAGTCTATATTCTGCAGATGGAAAGCCAATTAAAACTGCCAAGTGGGAGTGGTGTAAATTGGAATAGAAATGAGCTTTGTGAAAAATATAAATTCATGATTTTCTTTTGAAAGGTACAATGTCACCTGCAGCCTAGAAATTACAGGAAAAAGCATTCCTTTTGTTGTTGCTTCATGCCCCATTGCTAAATTCGTCAACCCTTTCCTAAATTTTAGAGAAATAATCTCTCTAGTCAAAATATTAACAGTAAAGTAAAGCTGAAGAGGTGAAATGATTGTAGTTCAGTGTTTCAACAGTTCCACTGCTGTGAGGCATTCTATTTTTGGCAATGAACATTAACAAGTTGTAGTAACTATTACTCTAGTTAATAAAACCTAAGTAAATCATATATAGCATAAAAAGAGCAAACTGCAGTGACTAATTTGCCTCTGTTGGTGAAAATTACATCTCCTATGCCAGTTGGATGCCATCCCTTAGGCGAAGCGGGTGAAGAATTCATTCCCAGGGAATGGAGATCACCAACTGCTTTCATCTGTTGTGACAGTGAGAATTTAGAGAGTGGCAGCAAAATATGTGAGTCGGGACATTCACCCCACCCCAGGTCCACTGGTTTTTCAATGCACGATTTCTTTTCTCTCTCTGTACTTTGCTTCTATGCTTTCTATAATATACATATATATATATATATATATATATATATATATATATATATACTTTNGTGTGCTCAGATGTGCAATAGTACTTTACAAAACGAGTCCCCTTTCACATGATTTTGTATATTTAATTAATAAACGTGATAATGAATGATTTGGATACTCCCTGCATATGTTCTGAAATATTTTTATACTAACTGAATACTGCGCATATTGATCTATATTGAGTTTATATTATTTCATTCTAAAATACCCCAGATGAGTTAAATACACTAGAGTGTATTTCAAGTGTATTTACACTTAAGGTTTTGTAGGTCCTACCATTATTTAAGGCCTCATACATATATATATATATATATATATATATATATATATATGGCCTGACTCAAATGACCCACACATCTACAGCTTTGTCCTTGCTTTACAAACAAGTACCTCATCTCATCTTACTTACCTGTCATCCCTATTGCTTGTCCTCAAGCTGTCCTGTTTTGTGCAGTAACATTAAAATAAATAAAAAGAGGGATCTTGCATTTATTATGTTCTTTGTACAAGCCTCCCTGTCTGTCCAAGGAAAATGTTAATCCACTGTTTCTACAGAGAATAGATGAGAGTCTTCACCACTCACAGGTGAAGAGTCTATGTAAACTGAAATAGTACAGTATTTGTGATATTTTATTTGCCATTTATACCAGATTGTGCAAAATGTACTATGTAAACCACATTTGAGCCAAGAGTCTGAGTTTATGGATTTTTTTTAGCATCTGAAGTATCATTTCAGAATGGTGTTCTTTAAGATGTGTGAAAGGTAAAATAAAAAAAGAAAAGCAGAAGACCGTGCAGTTAAAGTCATTTCCTTTGTCAGCCTGGAGTAAATTTAAATTAAGAAGGATTAGCAAAATAGGCAAGATTAGGCCAGAGAGCAAAAATTAAGTGGGCTATCCCAGTTCAACACTGAGCAGAGCTTCCCAGAGTTATGGAAGAAGGATTCTTTTTCTTTCTGGAAATTCTTGTAATAAAAAGCACTGAGCCATTAGGCACAAAATGCATAATTAACTTGCCCTGTATGCTTATTGGTAATGGAAGGACTAGAAAAAAAAATATCTGCTTCCTCTGCAGTTGAAAACTGGCAGTTTCCTCCTGGCTTCAGAGTGTTTTTGCTGGTTTACATTTCCTGACAGTCCAGCAACTACAGTTTCCTATGAGTAAGCGTTAAGCGGAACTCTGGCAAAGTGAAGAATTCATGTTAAGTTGCTGCTAAGTTACAGGGGAAAAAAACCCCAGATAGTACAGAAACAAGAAGCTTAAGTAAGAGGGTGATGGGAGTCAGAGGTATATGTGTCAGGAGGCTTAGCACTGTAGTCTCTATCTGTACTGAAAGCATCTCATGGCTTCTAGGGACAAACTTTCAGCCTAGGAGCCTCCTGACTGTATCCTGGGGTAAACCTGGAGTATATGTTTTTGCTTACAGGCATGTTGGGGCAAGAACAAAAGCAACTCCTGGGAGGTCCAGTTGGATTTTGCCAGTTGGGAGGGCAATAGCAGGTACAGCCTGATAGATTTGACATAAACTTCTTGCCAAAACACCATTGTGCCCCATCAACAGGTTTCAATAAAATCTGTGATCTGGAGTCAGGCACCTCTGCATCCCACTACTTATATATCAGGAGCTGGGCATCTCAGACTAGCACCAAAACTGTGACAAAAGCATTGACCTGGGAAATAAGTACTGAGGGGTTGGAGGAGACACTGCAAGAGTTAAGCTTTATAGCTCCTGGAGCTTTGCTTAAAATTCACAAATTTGATCTGTTTGCTGGAGGTAAGCAGGAAACTCACAGAAAGGAGAAATACAAGGAATTAAAGGAAAAGAAGTGGGAGAAAATTTGTAGTCTCATTCTGAGTAGGAGTTTTAATGCAGATGTCTGACCTTGCCAGAGACTACACGAAGGATTCCTTTACAGGGTGTTTCAGAGAGTTGGAGGGAGTGCAGCTGAATCTATTTCTCCTTGATTCTGCTACTCTAAATATTAAAAGAGACAAGTGGGTGGTGATACTGAGCATGATGATTAGGGTACTGAACACTCTCGCTGTAGGCTATCCTCCTGCAATATATATGTAAGCATCTGGTACAAACTGCAATACTGTGACAGCTTTTCAGTGGCTGTGAAAAAGTACATTAAGGGCTTTGAAGTTATAAACTGGGATTAGATGCCTGAATGGAAGGTTCATGCCTAGGCTATTCTCTTGTACCTACTACAACCTTTGACCTGTACCATAGGTAAAAACACATTAAGTATGAGCACTTGCACCTTTTATTTACAAAATGTTAGAAAGAAGTGAAATTAAAATGGGAAAAGATACATCAAAAAGAGAAAAACAAGAAAGGAAAAGCAAAGTGATGCTCTCACCAACAGCCAAGTTTCATTCTATCTTGCAGCGTGTATCACAAAGTACAGTTAATGTCTTTGGCCCAATTCTTTGCCTTGAGGGAATGCCAGAAAACTATTTGTACTGGCAGAATAGTTCACACAGTCACTCCAAAGCGTGTTTATTTCCATTGTACATGGGTTTTCATAAATTCTGAGCTTGGCATTCAGATGCCCACTAGGCAAAACAAATTGCTTCCTAGGCCTGGGAAGCATATTATACCAGTTATTGTAAAGCAGTTCATATCATATGCATTCTCAACAGTGCTCTGACTACTTCAGAGGAATTCTTTGTGTAGTAGTTGCAGTACTATTCAAATCCAGGAGCAAAAACCTAAATCTAGTGCTAGTCCTTTGCCAAAGTTGCCACATATTTTGCTTTCAGCATCACAAAAAAATAACCAAGAGGCAAGAACATATATGAAAACGTGAATAGATAGAGAAAGTGACTGATCGAAGCATTTTTTTTTAAAAAATTGTAGTGTACTTTTACCTTCATTCCTTATTTATACTACAGTAACTTCTACATTCTCTTACATTATAGATCTGATATAAGAGGGAGTGCTACAGAGAGTTTAAAAAAAAAAACTTTATCACTGACACTAGACCTCTGCCCAAGCAGAGACACATGAAAAGTAATGGAGTTCTGTCCTGAAGATGGATCTGCAGGATCAAGTTTAGATCAAGAGCATGCTTAACAAGCAAATTACTAGTAAGCATAAAAAGTAGCCAAGAATGTCAGAGAAGGGAACAGACAGCGGCTACCTAGTTACAGTCAAATTTTTTAGGTCTGATAATGTAAATATGGATTTGTACATAAAAACTCTTAGAACTGAGTTAAGAGTATGCATGAGATTTCTTACAGCACCTGAGCAGTTGCCTAGCCATCTGGCATAGTTTCACTCAGCGAATTTCTCTCTTCCCTTGTCTTCCAAAAGTTTTGCATTGAACTCTATCTTTCTCCTTGGTATTGTGCCTGGTTTAGTCTCAAGCCAGATTACATTGTACCAAGCAATAAAGCAATATGGATATTGGTACACAGCAGGAGTTTGACATAATCCATCTCATGTCTTTGACTAATGCATGTGATGAGATGAATAAGGGGTGGAAATAGAAAGGAAAAGGAGGGTGAAGAAATACTCTCCTAATTCAAATAAGTTCTGTGTAACAGTTGAAGGATATATTAATTCAGTTTAAAACTAATTTAATGACTGCAGAGCATCTGAAAATGTAGTCATTTTATTATAAAGCCATTTCACAGTTCCTTATAAACACAGTGCAACCAGCTCAATTGTCTCAGAGAACACCAGTATAAATTTTCATTCTGATGGCTTGTAATTTTTTTGTAAAATTTTTTCTCAGCCAGTTTTGATCCTTCACAGTACTTTACAGCTAGATTTCCTTGAGAAAATTGGTCAAAAGATTTTAGAACATCCTAATTGCTTCTCCTTCATCCTTTATGCTATTGTCACACTCAAAAATTTTTAAAAACAGCGAAACACAGGCCTTTCTTATTCCTTATAGGAGCCACTGTAGTTCCATGTTTCGTTTTTACTCCTCAGTGAATTTCTTAAGTGTATCTTTTACTGCGATTTCACATGGTTTTCACTCTGGAACTGAAACTAGGTTACTGTAATAGCAAATGCTGAACATAACTGTTGCAGCTATATTGAAGCTGGGCAAAACCTTTCCTGAATTCCAAACATCGAGTAGAGAAGCTGACTAAGGCTTTAGATATTCTTTCCAGAAGCTCATCTGTTTCATTCTTAAATTTCTTCAGAACTCTTAATTTAAGATTTTCTGGTAATAGGGAATAGTCAGCATTTAATTTTCCAATTCGTTTCAGCACCTTTTCTTTTGATACTCAATTTTGGGCAGTTTTGATACTGTGAAAATCCAGGACTGTCATTGTCACACACTAGTATGTGCAGTGACAAAAAACATAAAGAATGAGAGTGAGGATGGTTTGCTTTTTCTCCTCCTACCTTGTTGCGTAGCTGGTTTGGTATTATTTTGCAAAGTGAATGCTATGTTTTAGGTCTGTGTTTAAAAGCTAGCAACTTTCTAAATCCTTTCTTGCTTAAATCAGCACTACACCTTCCCTCATTTCAAACCATTTTGTTTATATGGACAACCAAAAACATTTTTAGGGAATTAATTTATGAACAACAGAAGCTGGTACCAGAAACAACTTTCATCTATTTATTCATCCAACAGACATTTTTTTGGTATAAATAACGGAGATAGATACCTTTGGAGAGGACTGCTAACAACTTCAGGAAGTGTCCCCACACTGCTCCAGTCAGCTGTGTACAATTAACGCTTCCCTTTGAGGGTCTTCATTTATTCTTTATTTAATACTGTTGAAATACTACGAAGTTACACCAGGCCCAAATGCCAAGATATGCAGAACAATCAGTTCTTGGAAACATATTGCAGCATTTAATACTAATGCTATCTATGTCCGTGATTTGTTAAGGGTTTTCTAGTTGAATGTATTTTGATTATCATAATTCAAACAAAAAAGTTAGAGCCCAGATAATTACAACTGAAGAGCAGGAGATAAAATATAAAAAATGACATTCCCTCTGACAAGCAAAATTAGCTAAAGTAAAGCAAAGATTGTATTTTGAAATTTAATTTTGTTACAGAAGGAAAAGTAAAAGAATAATTGATGAACCAGGTCACCCACACTATCTTTTCTTAGAGCTCTTAGAATATATATATTTTATAGATAAGTTAAGAAAACACTCCAGTCTAAATCTATTCTATATTGAAACGGCAACCTAGTCTGGATTGCTATGTTATGAATGAATCACTTCAAAAGGATAAATTAGCATAAAAGAGAAAATTTAAAAGAAAGAAACAGTTGCTTTCTTTACCTCTTCAGGGATACTACTGAATATATTATTCTCCTTCTCTCTCTCAGATGGTCAGGTTGGCATTGACAGGGATCAAAGATACCATATACAAAAGGAGGAGAGATCAGTGAAGTATTTAGCCTAGAAAACTCCCCTTGTCATAATTCTCAAGCTATTTTTTTTATCAAAAAAGTTACAGAAATCAATCTGCTATGACCCTTACAGAGTAGGGTCCTAAAAAAATGTTTTTTAAATCCTCTGCGGTTTGTAGCAAAACAGCAGTACAACAATAGTGTCCCTTGTTAACAAAATCTTCCAAACACTGGGCAGCCATCTAGCAGTGCATACTGATTTATGTCTGTAGTAAAGTATTCTACTAATCACACAATATTATTATTATTAGACCAACTGTGCTCCTATGAGTAAGCAAAAAACACTATTTTTTTCCTTTTCCTCCAAGTGAGTTACAATGACCCAAAAGTCTTCGTAATGCCAGGTCATGTTTTTGCTACTTTTATTCAATGTGTATATTAGGTGTCTGTCAAATATTAAGGGACCTTTTAGACTGCAGTCCTATTAGATTCCTTATATTTTCACTCCCTGGACTGACTTAACCTTTCTCTGAAACAATCTGCTTACAATGTGGACAGGACAGAAACTACCAACATACACACAAAAAGAATAATGGAAACTATTTTGAAGATCAACTGTGATAATTTTTTTTTCCTGAAAAGGAAGCACATTAAATCATTGCCAAGGAAATGTTCAGTCACAGTCTTTTTGCACTTTAACCTACTTCTGAGATTTCTGTTGAAGGTAGTAATTGGATGTAAGTTTCTCAGTTGAATCTGGTCAAAAGGCGACCTGTGGTTTGTCTGTCTCTTAAGGTGGAAACCTTGTATTAATGTATCTACTGGGAATACTGTGATATAAGATTGCCGCTTTTTGATAGACATTAATGCTGTAAACAATACAGAACAAATAACATTGCTTTTCTTGTGTCACTTCTGATTTTGGGGGCAATTGAAAATGAATACTTAAAACTCTAAAAACTTCTATTAATTTATTCTTTATTTTTGTAAGTACTAGATACACAGCTAAAGTTTCGTTGTCTAAGGAGATGGTCAGAGGATATCTAGATCAGTACGTAGGGCACAGTGGTGCTGTTCCATCATAAGATTGCTATTGGCTGAAAACCTGATATTCACACAGAATCAGTCATTTCCCTCAGGCTAGCTTTAGTCTAAGCCCATGGTCTGAGTGTCCATTAGCAGCTGGAGTATATTACACGTGCCATGGAAGAGTGCCTTTCTGGCTTTGTTTTGGTCAAAAGTGATCTCTTCTGCATGCTCTGCACTTGTCCATGATGTGAGCCCAAGGGTGAGAGGTGGTGCTGACTGATCCACTCCAGTGAACCGTCATGCACCAAAAAAAAAGATCAGCACCCTTAGCAGGAGTATAATTCCATGATATGTTTCCAGTTCCTCCAGATTTTATGTTAAAAAGGATTTGGGTTAAAAACAGGTTCACTGGCTCTTCCTGGTAAACAGTTTTCAAATTTGTATGCACTGACACAGGAAAAGTTGCAAACATTTCAGGATTAGTCAATGTGAGGCAAGTTGCGGTAAGAGACACAGTCCTCAACTTTCCTCACTGAGAAACAGAAGAGCTATTGTTCTGGGAGTACACAGCTTTAACAAAAGTCTCACTACATTTTCATGTTCCTTTCAGATGTTTACTCTTTAGAGAAAATGTTTTTTGTTTTTGTTTTTTTTGTAGTTTTGTGTTATTGTATAAAATGTAGTGTCAGCAAAAAAACCATTATTTTTTTCTCAGAGAAATTCCCACGATTTTCATGTCCCAAGCTTAATATCTCAGAGCCACTTAGCTAGAAAATTAAACTGAAAAAGGATTAGAAAAGATTACTCAGATGTGTACTGTGAACTGGTATTAATACTGAGCTTTTCTTCTTCTTGTGTGCCATGACGAGGTGATGAAATTCACAACTTTTTCATAATGTTTTCTCTGCATGCTAAAGAATACTGCAATCAATATTTTCCTATATGTCATTGTAAGGAGACAAGTCATTCAAAGAATGCAATTAGCCCGTAATTATCAGGTGATAATGAATACCACATCCAATATCTTGCCTCCTTTGAAAGTTACAGTTATGCTGTGAAAGAAAATGAGACAAGAAACAGCGTTTAATGCTCTGCTGTCAAAATGGGTGACTGAGATTCTAAATACTTTATGAAGTAGTTGTTGACAGCTAAAAATAATTGACAAGTATTGAATTATCAATTCATTGAAAGGTCTTCTAAGCAGAGGAATGAAGAATATTAGTGATTACTTAATTATAAATCCAAAACACAGATGAGATGAAGGGAGCAGTTAGTTAGAGGAATTAATAAGGAATAAAAATACAGATTTAGGTGATGAGAGAATATACTGGATCTTAGAAATGAGACAATTCAGGGAAGGCTCTATCCTTTTGAAATCAGTCAGTCTTTTGCATATAAAGCATGTATTCATGCAGTGCAAATTATGGCCAGAGGAAGTAACTGAGGCCAGGAATTAATAGGATTTGAACGCAATTTGACAGGTCTGTTGATATGAAGAATATCCCATTATCCTTGTTAATGCTAATTAAATTATGCGGAAGTGTTATTAAACCTCATGCTTGAAGCCCACCTTTAATTATTTTTGATCAGGAGGAGACTTGTGAAGCAGCAAATTAACCTTAAATTGGCTTACTTAGAGGTCTTTGAACTCTTTGCAACATCTTCTTGCAGTGCCCTTTCAGAGGAGAATTTGAATTCTGAGCCAGAGGGTGGTTCTGGTGATTCTTCTTCTTTCTACTGGTTCTTCTTCATAGGTTTAGGATGAAGTCCTTGAGAAACCGTATGTGCTAGGATGGATTTTTAAGATTAGTATTAGATAAAGTATGCCCTGGTCCTCTCACAAAGATGGAGCGTGTTAATTACCTGCTACATGAATGGAATACTTCACCTTTAACAGGTGTTGCCTGAGGTCTAAGCTATTCATCAAAGTAACTAATAAGGAGATAGAAAGCACTGTGATCTTTTTACACCAGGTACTATGAGCATTAGAATTAATGCCATTAAAGATATTATTAAGATTCCTACATGGCAGCCAATACAAACTGAAACTAAAGTGGTTTTAAAAGCTGGGGAAGGGCCTTCCTCCTAGCACCTGGTTTCCTATGTTCCTGTTCTAAAAAACCACTAGTGTCTGTTTACCTAATATTTTCTATGCTTAGTCTTCTACTTTTGAACGCTGAGACATTTAGGCAAAGACTATTCAGTTGTCTTGGGAGAAAACAAGAGTGTGTTTGGAAAAACACAATAAAAGCTCACTGTTAGATTGGCTATTCCTTACAATCTGTAGTTTTTCAAGCTTTATATGTTGTTCTGAGAGAATAACAACTCTGAAGTTAATTTTGACATCAAATTCTTATGCAATCTTTTTTTCTTACTAAATTTTACATGAAATCTTCTGATTTGTATAATTTATTAACTTGTTTGAAAACAAGACGATAAAATGCATACATTAGCATAATTTAAAATATAATTTCTACATGCACATAGCATTTATTAGTGATATTTTGGCTGAATGTCACAATGCTGATGATGTTAGTCAGCATTTAAATAGCAATGTGGAAAATATTTGAATAGGGATGGCTTTGTCCAGAGGCAGAAATGACAGAAGCACTCTCCTTGCCATACTGTGTCTTCCACTCTATCCTGTATCATAAAATAGAATCATAGGATAGTTTAGGTCAGAAAAGATCTTTAAGATCATCACTGTCATATTCACTGCTGAACTATGTTCCTAAGCACCACATCTAAATGATTTTGAACATTTCTAGGAATGGTGACTTGAACACTTTCCTTGACAGCCTGTTCAAATGCTTGACAACTTTTCATGAAGAAATTTTTCCTAATAGTTAATCTAAACCTCCTCTGGCCTGATGCCATTTCTACTTGTCCTATTGCTTGTTACCTGGGATAAGAGATTGACACACACCTGGCTACAACCTAATTTCAGGGAGTTTTAGAGAATGATAAGGTCTCTTGCACCCTCCTTTTCTCCAGACTAAACAACCCCAGCTCCCTCAGCTGCTCCCCATTAGATTTTTGCTCCAGACTCTTCATCAGCTTCGTTGCCCTTCTCTGGATAAACTCCAGCACATCAATACCTTTTTTGTTGTGAGGGACCCAAAACTGAACACGGAATTCAAGGCGTGGCCAGTAGTGCCAAGTACAGGGGAACAATCACTGCTATGGTCTACTGGCCACACTATTGCTGACAGCATCCCAGATGCCATTGGCCTTCTTGGCCACCTGGGCACACTGCTGGATTATGTTCAGCTGCTGTTGGTCAGCACCCCAGGTCCTTTTTTGCCAGGCAGCTTCCCAGTTACTCTGCTCCCAGCCTGTAGGGCTGCCTGAGGTTTTTGTGACACAAGTGTAGGACCTGGCACTTTGTCTTGTTGACTCATGCTGTTGCCTCAGCCCATTGATCCTTCCTGTCCAGACCCCTCTCCTATCCTCCATCAGATCAACACTCTTATACACCTTACTATCATCTGTGAAATTACTGAATGTGCACTTGATCTCCTTGTCAGGATCATCAGTAAAGATGGTAAACAGGGCTGACCCCAACACTGAGCCTTGGGGAGCACTTCTAGTGATGGGTCACCAGCTGGGTGTATCTCAATTCACCACCACTCTCTAGGACCAGCTGGCCAGCCATTCAGCCAGTTTTTTATCCAGTGAACAGAGCACCTGTCTAAATCATGAGCAGACAATTTCTCAGGAGAATGCTGTGGGAAAAGGTGTCAAAAGTCCAGATTGACATCCACAGACTTTTCCTCATCCATTCAGTGGGTCACCTTGTCATAGAAGGAGATCAGGCAGGTCAAGCAGGATCTGCCTTTCGTACACCCACTCTGGCTTGGCCTGACCCCCTGCTTATCCTGTATGTTACATGTGACAGCACTCAAGATGCTCCACTCCATGACTTTGTTCGGCACTGAGGTCAGGCTGACACACCTGTAATTCTGTGGATCCTTCTTTTGGTCCTCCTAGCAGATGGACATCACATTTGTGAACGTCCAGACAGCTTTGACCTCCTTGGTTAGCCAGGGCTGCTGTTTAATGATTGAGTGGCTTGAAGAGCACCTTTGCCAGCTCCCTCATTTCCCAAGGGGTACCTTTCGTTATCCCGTTGTTGCAAAAAGCAGATGGAGCTGTAGAGACCCTTTGCATGTGTTGCACTCCTGAAGGAGGAGCAGAAGTAATTAGTCTCTCTCTGGTCCTTGTGAAACCACAGGCAATCTTCAGCGGCTGATGTAGTGTGACTTGACTTCATCCCCAGTGTACAACGGGACCTAAGAGATCCAAATGAACTGTAAATGATCGTGGTAGACAACAACCGTTACTCCCTTTATCAGAGTAATTACCCTTATGTGTGAAAATCTAAATTAGGAACCAGACCCTGAATGGCAGCTCAGCTGTGCAAGATTCAGCACAGAAGAAGTAAAAAATGGCCTCAAACCATTTGTATTTTCTCTGCGTTCAGGGCCATCCGTATTCTTGTTAGGCATCACAATCTGAGTTGTGTTCAATGAAATTTAGGAACGCAGCTTGATTTTTTGACAATGAATCATGTCAGCAAGCTTTTCAGCTATAATCTGTGGACTAAATGTTATCTCCGTGTATATAATGTTTTTTTTTTGGTGAATATTCCATTTTTAAAAGCAAGTCTGAGTTTGCCTAGGGACAGGAACAAGTATAATAGAATGAATTGTCATTAGCTGATCACTGTGAATACGTCTTCTATCTTAGTTGTGTTAGACATATTTTCTCATAAGGCGGCATGTTTTTTATTTACCCACAGATATAACGTATACATCTCTGCAAATCATTTGTGGATGCAGTTTGGAAATACCTGTGATTAAAGCATTCATGCTATAACAAAGCAGTTAGGAAGACATACTGGAAACTTACCTGGATCCCTCCATGATGCTTGTAATATCATATACCCACTTAAGACTGATCATAGAATCATAGAATGGTTTGGGTTATTAGTGTCCTTAATGATCACCTAGTTCCGATCCCCCTGCCATGGACAAGGACAACTTTCACTAGACCAGGTCGCTCATACTCCCATCCAGCCTGGCCTTGAACACTTCCAGGAATGGGGCAGGCACAACTTCTTTGGGCAATGTGTTCTAGTGCCTCACCAACCTCACAATGAAGAATTTCTTACTGATATCTAATCTAAACCTACTCTCTTTTAGTTTGAAGCCATTCCCCCTTGTTCCCCCTTTACATGCTCTTGTAAATAGTCTCTCTCTATCTTTCTTATGGGCTCCCTTCAGGTGTTGGAAGGCCACAATTAGGTGTCCCCAAAGGCTTCTCTTTTCCAGGGTGAAAAATCCCAAGTCTATAAGCCTTTCCTCAAAGGAGAGGTGTTCCATCTCTCTAATCATCTTGGTGGCCCTTCTCCAGATTAGCTCCAACAAGTCACTCCATAGGTTCTTCCTGTGTTGAGGACCCCAAAGCTGGATGCAGCACTCTACCTGCACAAAGCAGCAACCTGCAGCAACCTACGGCAGGTTGTACAGGATTGTGTCTAGGCAGGTTTTGAATATCTCCAGAGAAGGAGACTCCACAACACCTCTGGGCAGCCTATTCCAGAAGCTTTTCCTTGTATTCAGATGGAGCTACCTGTGTTTCAGTTTGTGCTCATTGCCCTTGTCCTTTTGCTGGGTATCACTGAAAATAGTACGGCCTCACTCTCTTGACACCCATCCTTACGATAACTTGTTTATGCCTTCACATAAAATGCTCCCTTTTGTAATCTCTTACCAGTATTCCTACAAATCTTCAAATTTTAACTGTAACAAAAATACCAGAAAGGACTGTTAACTAACCAGAAAGCAGTGGAAACCCTATGTAGCACTCAAAACACAACTATTCACATAGAGTGTCTTGGTGCATAGGGCTTTTATACTGTTTATAAATACGTTATCATGTTATACTATCTTTTGTCTCTGAAAAAAAAAATCAACTACAGTATTATTTCGATTTCCTTTTTTCTGGAAATAGGTTACTTAAAAAAAAAGAAGATAAACATTCTATGTATTCTATGGTATTTTTCATTTGGAAATATTAGGACAAATTCCTATGATTTTCTCTTAAATAAGGCATTTATTCCTGAAACTTTATCTGTGCATATGCTGTTGTTAGCTCAATATATTAATTGATGGAATGTCAGAAGATTGTCCACCCCCACCTAGCTCACATCTCATGAAACAGTATTTCTTTAGTCTTGTATCATTGGGCTGCTACGCAGGAGTGGGAAGCTGAAAAGAGTATCTCCTTTTGGAAGTGGAGCAGCAGCCATGCCTGTACCTACTACACAATTCAGAAGCAAATGCATGGCTGCCCAGTGGCCCCTGGGCCTTTTGAATGGAGGCAACTGAGGTTGCCAGCACAGTGTGCACAAAGAGGGGAGACTCCTCCTTACCTGCAGGCTAGACCCACATGGTGAATTGACTTGAATTTAAATCTACTGACAGATATATATTGACCAATATTTCTCTAAGATTCTTTCTTTTGTGGTATTTCTTGCAACACAGCCTGAGTGAAAATTAACATGAGAAGAAAGTCCTCGGTTTCCTTCAGGCCAAATGAAAATCTGAATTGTCACATCTATATGTGAGAAAATCCCATAAAGTAATACAACAAAAGTGAACATCTTTACCCCTCTGTTGTCCTTCTGATAAATATTTCAAGGAAAATTTTGAACAAAACCTCCTCTATGTATACATTTTTTACTTTAAATTTATTTTTGAATTTCAAGATTGAAATAGCTTTCCATTTCAGGAGCAACAAAAAGTTTAAAAAAGAAATCAGCAATAGTTCAAAGAACTAAAGACAGCCTTAGATAACTAATTTAAGATTGTCTTCCAATGTGATACCATGTCTAAGAGGAAGAATCCTTTATTTCTTTTGTAGAACCCTTTAGACTCACAGATGAAAAAAAAAGGTATGAAAAATGTTTAGCTGTAAAAGTACGTGAATATCTAGCACGGAGACTCTGCCTCTTTTACAGTATTATGCATCTGATTTTTAAAAAGTATGATGAGATAAAGATGACCTTCCAAGAAGGCCTGAGAAATGTATAATGCAGCTAATATTTCAATAGTCTCAGTCTACTATTTAATTTCTTCCAGAGGAGACTAATAGGTGACTTGATCACTGTTCAGAGATATTGTTCTGGGCAACAATATTCTTATAGTTACCTCCTGTAATGTAATAAAAGCGTTGTTTGAAGCCTGAAGGTAGGTGAATTATGACTAAAACTATGGTAATTGACCGATTTATCTTTTAAAAAAGAAGGTGATCATTGCATGAATATTTTCCTGAAGTTATTCTGTTGTGTTGCTTTTTGGTTTTGCTTTTGTTTATTTTATTGAAAATTCTTGTATAGAGGTTTCTACCAGTTTTTCCATTCAGGGCACAGCACTTAAGAATAAGGTGTAAAGTTCATTTCATGTTCTCTTCTATGCAATGCAAATAAACCATCAAGGTCATTCACAAAAAGACTTAAATGTCTTGACGATATTTCACTTGAAACATTGAAAAGACAAGAATAATTCCGTTATAAACCCTTATAGGAACCAAATTTTTTGGGGCCCCTTACTTTGTGGTGTAAGCGCATTTACTATGTTTTATCACCAGAACTGGCTGTCAAATCATGAAACTATTTTTGTCATCTTCCAATGCTGATGGAGCAGCCTCAGAAATAGCAGGTGTCCTGATATTTGAATGACATCTGGACTGTGGAATTTTGGAATATTAAATTTTACCATGATGTCCACAAAATAAATGGCTAAACAGAAATTTGTCTTATGATTAGAAAAGTAGACACAGGTCCATTATCTAACACTGGAAATGGAGAATTATTCTCTTAGAAGTACAGGGCTACGGTAGTTCCTGAGCAGATTGGTGGGACCTAAATATTGATTCTATTTTCTTTATGCCTTGATTTGAGTTTAAACTAATTTTTATGTTGAACAGTCATGAAGACAATATTTGCCTCAAAGAGCACAGGTGTATGCAGCACAAAAAAGACTGTGTGTGTTCTAATTATTGGTGATATTACAATGTTTGCTAAAGTGAATACATCCCTCTGCTTTCATAGCCTATCATATCCATGGTTCTTGGATAAAATATTCTCCATGACAGCAAAGATTTGTTTATCTTTCAAAATGACTCCTGTTCTTTATTTCTATTATAGTTTTGCCCAGATCATCCATCCTCAAGAGTTTTAGAAGCCAAGAGGAATGCACAGCTATTAGAAAATCTAGTGGAAATTCATTTGAAAGGGAATGACCTGTGTTCTGACACAGTTGTGGTGAAAAATGGTTCAGATAGTAGATCAGTATGTAATAATAATTTTCATAAAATCCAGTTACAAAATGAACATATGTGATGTCTGGACTATCTAAAACTTTGATCATGTTTCATAAGTGTTAGATTAAAATATTCACATACAGACAACTAAGGATATAAAGCAGTAGCACATTATAAAAGCTCCTTGCTTTGATGTTTTGGAATTTCTTTTACTGCTTAGTTGAAATTCCTAAAATTCCTAATATCATCTTATAAGCATTTTGATTTTGAGGCTTATGTTACTGTGACGGCACTTTGCAAAATCCTTCGATATAACAAAGTACAGATAAGCTTATTCCTTTGCAAGTATTGAGATTTTTTTCTGTATGTATTTTTTTTCACTGTGAAAAAAAGCAGTTACAAATTTTCTTATGCAAATGTGTGAAAATCCATGGTTACCACTGATTGCAGAAAATTATTTCTTTTATTAATAAAACTCAGTAAATTCTGCTAAGAAACACATCAGTGATGAAACTAGACTTTCATCCTTTAAATCTGTAATGGTGTGTAAAATTATTCATTTAATCTCAGCATTTTTTTTCTTTATCTTAATAAAATTGAGAAGGAAAGCTGGTATTCTTTTAAAAAGGATGGAATTAAATATTTTCATATCATGGTGTAACAAGATGTAAATTGTTTTTACTCAGTCTTACAGATGAAAAGCTATAATCTTCAATACTTTTATAAGAAAATAGACACAGTATGGAGCAATTCTATGTATCGCATATGAAACACCTACCACTCAATGTATGGATGAGTCTTTTGTCTTATGTGCAATATAGTTTTAAGGAAATTGCTCAACCCAAGGTGAAAAATTCCTAAAAATTCTAACAGGAATTTTTAAGAACTTCAAATTGCCTGTGGATGAACTTACAGATTGCTGAAAGTCTCTTTTGACAACAGTTCCTGTTAAGGCAGAGAGCACAATGTATCTCCCTGGAAATATAAGAATTTTGTAATGCGCAAAGAAAGTTAAATTGTTTTTTCTTCTGTATGACTTCAATTATGTGTCATTATCTTTACTTTCCTCCTTCCGAATCACCTATGCCTTTAAATTTGACAGTGGAAAAGAAGAGACAAGTTGGTCTCTTCAACTTGGATCAAAGAATTCCCTTCCAGTAGAGAGCTGATGGAGGGTATCAATGGTTCTCTTCCATTCTCCTAATAGGCAAAACGAGGCTGCCAATGTGGAGAACGTTTATAACTTTTCTATGATCTATTACAGAGTGTCTGTAAAAGCAAATCTACCAAAATGTTGCAATTTATTTCTAATTATGGCTTAATTCTTCAAAGCAGAAGATTGGAAGGCACTTCCAAGACAAAGAGGTAATTGACATCAAATACAGAAGAGTCTGCAGAAAGTACACTGTATGCCCCTTCATAGTTTCCTAAGTTTTTGCACAGATAACATGAAAAATAGCACAGTGTCCGGAAAAGAGGTTGCAGTCTACCTGGCAGTAGGAGCAAATATATTGGAAGCAGAAATCCTCACATTCCTACCCACAGCTAAAATACTTACACCAACTGTGATTGAATTTAATTGGGAATTTAAGTGTATCCATAACAAAGGAGAACAATAATAGGTAATCTGGCCCTGCAGGCAAACAGAAATCAAGCACAATGATGTTGTCTTCTGATGTCTCTAGCCAGCCATTTCATTCAGAATGGACTAAGATAGAACTTCTGGAAAATGAGTTTTTGCAACAACTTTATGGGAAAGACTATTTCAGCAAAACCTTGTGGTGTCCCTTTTCTTTAAAAAAGCTTTTTTCCTAAGAATCTTTAATAGATACCAACAGTTTCTCCAGCTATCTTCTTGGCTTCAGTCCTTCTAAGAGCCACAATAACTCTTGAAGAACTTGGACTCTTAGTATTCCTCTGGCATTTTGATTCTTTCATTTCAGTTTGGAAGAGATATGTACAGGGTTTTATGAGCAATGAATTAAATCGGAGATGGGGCAAAATTCCACACTGAGGTACCTATCTCTAGCTATCTAGAGGTAGACTAGGTGTCCAGGCTTTCCTTACAGTCACTGAAGACTTGTGTCTTTATTCAGGTGATGACATACAGGTATCTAATGTTATTTGTGAAGTTCTGAAAGATGTGAGATGTCTGTATAGGGCTGACAGATATGACACAGGAACCATAGCACCCCAGTGCCCTTGTGGACTTGCAGCATGAGGCAAGCTCACACAGACCAGGGAACCTTCAGATGCATTGAGGCTTGCCAGTGGAAATCTGAATGAAGCCAATGTCAGCTGATAAAATCAAAAGCCTCTGTAAAGCTGTTGTTCAAACCTTTATGTAGACCTAAATTGGGCATAATCCCCAGGTTTCATCCACAGGTCCACACAGACACTTTTGAGTGGATTAGTACAAAGAATACAGTTCACAAACACATGAATTAGCCATCTGATTTTCCTACAGAAAGCACCACCAGATTCTGTGGTTTGATTCTTTTGATAAGTGATTTTAGGAGCTGGTAGATTATGGATGCTAAAAAGTAAGAAGCAGAGAAATTCTTCAGCTTTTTCTCAGTATTCTGTGAGAGCATTGCTTTCACACACAGACTAGATGAAAACAGTGAAGACGGTTTTGTAAACTAATTCTTTATCTTTGCACCTGGAGTTTGTCGTGCAGTGTTGTTATGGTACATTGAAGAAAATATTTTCAAATGGGTGTTGTATAGCCTCCACCAATCATTCTAGGAGGTGGTTTATCAAGGGACCAATAGTACCATGCTACTCTTGCGAACCAAGTTATATAAACCGATTTATAATTAATTAAAGCGCCACTTTTTTCCTCAACTTGGGTCGTGCCATTTCTCACCGCTCTCAGTACAACAGCGACAGTAGATAGAATAAGAATAAATTTGCCCTACGTTAGGTGTCTGTGCACCAATGGAGAGTACTCTCTTCATTATATTTAATAGAGAGATAGGATTTCAGTACAGGAATTTTTTACCTCAGTATCAGACCTTGCTGCCATATGGGACCAGGCAAGTTATCTGAGAGGTCTAAAGGGCCTCCAAGAATCTTGTGTCCTTTTAGACTGACAGGTAAGTCTGGGTGGAATGTCCTAATCAATCTAACACAGTGCTAAGTGCCTATCTGTGGGCAACTTAATTATCCTTCTAGCTGACCAATGAAATATTTACCCTGAGATGGGTTACTTTTAGATAGACACATACTTCTGGTAAAATGTAATCTTGCAGCTGTTATTTGATTTTGCTGTAAAAAGCATGACTGTGCACTGAAATACCAGTGTTGCACACTGTCCCTCTTTGAATCCTTGGCTTTTGATTTTGGCTTTGGTGACATTATCATTCAAATAGAATGGACAAGAAAATCATGAAGGTTAAAGTTGTTTGCAAGCTCTACTTGAGCTCTAAAATAATAATCAATCAGTTTTGGCATGCCATATCTGTGCAATACTCACACTTCAGTGCGTGTTGCTTCTTTTTACACTGAGTTAGTCATTAGACATGTTTGCTTATGCTCTTATTTATATTCAATCACCTACAGTTGGAAGTCCCAGCTTCAGGACCCAACTTTGCTTCTAGAGGCAGACAGTGCCATTATTTTCCCTAAGGTGTTTTAAGTCTAGATACACAGGACAGGCAAAAGAGGGCAGAGGAGGAGCATATGCAAAATGACTCTCCTTCTTCAAGGCATAGATGTGAAAGTCTGTTTCATCTGGGCTCTGCTTTAAGAGACAGGTTGATGGCCAGACAAAACACTCCTCACGCTCCTTGTGGTACATTGCAGCAGCAGCAGCAGAAAAAAATTGCCCAAATCCTCCTGTAATGTAGTTCTGCTTGCTAGGAGTCTTACAACTGCTAAAGGATTACACCACATGGTTGATGTCCAATCCTAGTGGAAAAACAAATAAAAAAAAAGTTAATCCTAATAGAAAACTTCACATTGTACCTTAAAAGAGATGGTGTAAGCTTCAATGCTTCTAGAGCTCAAAGGATAACTTTGTTTATGCAGCTGTAACAAGAACTGTGTTCAGGCAAGAGCAAGTAATGCTGCCTACTCTGAAATACTAAAACTATGATGTATCCAGAGCCACCATGAAACATTTATGGAAAAAATTCCATTAAATTTCTTGGAAGTATGATAAATGAACATTTATTTTTAATGTTTATTATTTATAATTTTATTTTTATTATTTTTCCTGATATTATTAAATAAATAAACAGAACTAAATGGAAAGAATAACAAGCAAATAGGTAAAATATTTTCATTATGCAATCACTAATTCTTAGTAAATATTTATATTAACTTATTAAACTTATAAGATAAAATGCAAGAAAAATGCATGTTTCATGCCATCATCATTCCCTACAGTGCCTCTTTACGCTGGGTCTAAGTGTAGGACAAGCTGTCTTGAATCCAAAAGATGAAATTTCTAGAATATTCAACTGTTTTGTGTACCATACTAATCCTGCTACATTGTGTCAGCATTTCTGTGATAGTCTCTATTTTCCAGGGGTTTACAACACAGATATGAAGATTTATTCCATGCTGAAAACATATTTTATCATTTAATACAGACAGGTATTTTATGTACTTAAAGGTTACTATATGTTTTATGCTGTATGAAAAATACAGTATACATTCAATGTAAAATATTTATTATTAATATAATAATATAATAATATTTATTATTATTTTATTATTAATATAAACATATTTATTATTGAGTAGATTTTTAAAATTTTTATTAGCATCAAAGAGTGTGCACTTACACAAAAAAAAATTATGATAAATACTTAAACCAAGTGTGTAAAATGGATATTTGAACCATAGTCAAAAGCTTCAGTTTTTAACAGAATTTTGGTCTGCAGTTTATGCATTGTAAACTAGTAACTCAAACTGACTGAGCTTGGGCTGGTCTGAGAATAGGGGTGTGTGTAGGTGTGTGTGTGTAGGGGTGTGTGTGTGTGTATGGTGGTGAGTGAAGATAAGAAACAAGACAAAGGAATGTAAATAACATCATGTTCTATGTTGTTTAATCCCACTGCAAGTCACAAGGCTGTCCTTGGGAGTAGTTTCAGATCTCCAAGATTTGGCCAAGAATTTTTTATGCCAAAAAGAGAACAAAATATTTGAACTACTAGATAGGGAATAGATTTTGTTTTCTCTGCACACTCAGAGTTGACACCGTATCTTTGCTTTAATTGTGCAAAGAATGCAAGATTTATGTCCTAAAAGCAGACATTAAATTTAGTATAGGAAGCACTATATTCCAGCATCACAGTAAGTAGACGGAACTTGGTGTATGGAAGAGATTTTCAGAAGAAAATTCAGAGAAGGTAATTATCAGAAAAGAACAGAGGAACTGATTTGGTTCACCAAGACGACTTCATATTGTAAGGATCCAAAGAAGAGAAAAAACGATCTAAATTGATGAGATAGTCTATTTTAGTTCTTTGCATATAGACACCATTATCAAAAAAGAGGAGGTAGGCATGGAGGGAGAGCCACAGCAGATTTGACAATAGGACTCTTCTGTGTGTAACTTCAATAGAGACTCAATTCAGCCAGTCAACTATATTATCATATGTGCCGGTTCCTTCCATAATATAATTAAAAATACTTCTCATTGATATTAAAGATTGTAAGAGCAGGAGACAGACAGTAATATGAAAGGGAGATCAGCCCTCCAATAACAATAGTCAAGGGGAAATAAAAAATAATCCTCACATTTATTATTTCAAGAAAAACATGTCTGAAATGGAACATTCCAAGTGAGACATCCCGTGAAGTTTTCTTTTTTTTTCTTCTTCCTTTACAGCTGCAAAGTTCAGCTTTATACAAGTAAATTTCACTAGATTAATTATCAGGAAGAAAAGAAAGGTAAAAATCCCTCAGGTGTTACTCTTCATATTCATTTGCAGTTGGTGGTAACCAGATTCTGTTGCTGGGAATACAACACCAAGAAGTTCTGTAATGTAAAATAAAAAACTCCCAATAGAGAATACTGTAGAGTGTGTTGCTCATATTCTTCAATCAAGAGATACCTAGAAGCATCCTAAGACACAGCAGGATGAGAGACTGCTATAATTTTTATTCTTGTGGGTGTGTTCTCTTAGAATTGTGTTTCCACTTTTGCAAAGACAGTTACCATTTGATTAAGGAAAATACTAACCATAATTCTTTAAAAAAATATTCTTGGGTTTTTATAGTATTTAAGAATTTCAATACATCCAGTTCAGGATTTCCTTTGGCCTGTTTGGAAGAATTCAAATAAAGGTGGATTAGGAATGGAAGCCTAGAGTTCTTGAAAAAGATAAATTTTGGAAATCCTAACACTGAGATGTTTTTTTTCTAGCAAGCTACATATGTCCACCTAGGGTATTCTAGCACAAGACTTGTCAATGAAGAGACAGACCACAACATCGTTAATAATATTGTCCCAATGTTGCAGGAGTTGCAGGAGAACACACTGCAGGAGGCTTGCATTGCAAGAACACCCTCCCCCTAAATGGAAAGAACACAAACATCAGGTATATATTATGCTGTTAGACAAAAGCATCAAAATAATCACTTCGGGTCTCAGCTTCCCAGTGATTAGTTTTTCAAACATCCAGTGACTGATCACATTTCTTCATTCGTCCCTTTTCATCACCAATGAGTTGTGAATGCAATCCCATGCTTGTTAAAGGCCCAAAAGATAGTTTTAGTCATCTTACCTAATTGGGATATTCTCAGCAACATGGTATTTTTCAAAACATGTAACTTCCATAAGGATTTTTGTGTATTTTAAACTGGCATGCTGCAGGTTATATGGAATGAGGTAACATCAGACTGGTGACCTGTTACTAGTGGTGTTCTGCAAGGCTCCATCTTTGGCCTTGTGCTCTTCAACATCTTCATAAATGACCTGGGAGCAGGACTGGAAGGGATACTGAGCAAGTTCATAGATGATACAAAAACTGGGAGGAGCTGCTGAATCCCTTGAAGGCAGGAAGGCCCTGCAGAGAGACCTTGACAAATCAGAGGGCTGGGCATTACCAACCACATGAAGTTCAACAAGGGAAAGTGCCAGATTCTGCACCTGGGACAGGACAACCCCGGATGTACGGACAGACTGGGGAATGAGATGCTGGAGAGCAGTGCCATGGAAAGGAATCTGGAGATCCTGGTCAGTGGCAAGTTGAACACGAGTCAGCAGTGCCCTGGGAGCCAGGAGGGCCAACTTTGTCCTAGGGTGCATCAGGCACAGCATCGCCAGCCGGGCAAGGGAGGGGATTGTCCCACTCTGCTCTGCACTGGGGCGGCCTCACCTCAAGGCCTGGGGGCAGTTTGAGGTGCCATGATTAAAGAAAGACATAAAATCATTATATGTGTTCAAAGTGTGGGCAATAAAGATGGTGAAGGGCCATAAGTGGAAGCCTCATAAAGGGCAGCTGAGTGCACTTGTTTGTTCAGCCTGGAAGAGACTGAGGGAGACTCATTGCATCTACAACTTCCTCATGAGAAGAGGAGGAGGGGGGGGGGAAGACACTGATTTCTTCTCTGTGGTGGCCAGTGACAGGACCAGAGGGAATGGCCTGAAGCTGTGTCAGGGAAGGTTTAGGTTGGATATTACGGAAAGATTCTTCACCCAGAGGGAGGTTGGGCACTGGAACAGCTCCCCAGGGAAGTGGTTACAGCACCAAGCCTGTCTGAGTTCAAAAAGCATTTGTACAATACTCTCGAGCACATGGTGTGACTCCTGGGAATAGTGCTCTGTGAGGCTGGAAGTTGGAGTTGATGATCCTGATGTGTCCCTTCCAAGTCAGGTTATTCTGTGATTCACTCACAGGGAAGTACTCTGCTGGCTATACAATCCCTTTCTTAGCTCAAGTAACCTCCCTGAGATAAGGACCTACTTTCATACTAGTTCATTTTGGCAAAATGCAAAATAAATGTCACTAAAAATAGTGGTGTTTAGGAGGCTATTTTATTAAAGTTTTCATTGTAGGTCAGACCTGCATCAAGATAGTGAGAAGAGCACTGAGTATTTTCCAAGAGGAAGAAAGGTGGAGAGAAATTATTTCTTACTGATGGAAGAGAAACAGCAGATTTGGCAACCTGTATTTTGACAAAATGAGTGAAATGTACTCATTTGGCTTTGAGCAAGAGGTAGTGCCAGTGTAATTTTCAAACTGTCACTTTTATTCTATTCTGATTGGCGTTTTTTGAGCCCCTGTCATGTAAGCTTTCCTACTGACAGTTTGTCACAGGAAAAAAGTAGAGAGCATAGACTTCTGCTATGTCTGAATATGTCTGATCTGGAAATTGAACACATTTGTGCATTATATGAGAAAAAGACACGGATGGCCCAGGAATATTACCCCTGTCTTTTCAATATATATCTTTTCAGATGTTAGGTATTTCTGATAATGTGAAAATTCAGTGCATTATAAATTTAGTTTGCCAAGCTTTTTTTTTTTTTTATTTCTTGCACTTCATTTCTATAAAACAGGAGCAGTAGGACCTCAGTCAGATCCTTGGATGCTGAAAATTGACAAAGATCTGTTGAATTCAGTGATGGTAAGCTGATTTACCAGAAGTTCTGGCCACAGTTTATGGCAGGAAAAGCTGGAAGACCGTGTTCCCTCTGGATTTCATGGGGAAAGATGTACAGTTTAAGCAATTACTTAATAGATTTAATGAAAGCAATGCTACAGGGTCTGTCTTTGACATGTGTGAGCTGTGAGGTCATAGGCATAGTGGTACCTGCAAGCAGTGCCAAACAGGAAAGTTTCCATCTTCCATAATACTTGGTGGTGTAGTTCTCACCCCTCACTTGTTTTGCGTTCTGTACTAAGATGACCTCTAGACTGCGTGTGACTGTGAGAAATGTACAAAATACCAACTGACCATAATATCTGTGGAAGTCTGAGAAGATGCCCCATAGATATGGCAGATGCAGTTGTGAAACCATTGTTTAAATCTTCTCAAAGGATAACCTTGCTAGTTCCCCCTGGAATTTTACAGTGTATCAGAACCAGCCTTTCACTTACCTTAGAAGATTATTTAGTACAATACTCTAATCAAAGGAATGTCAACTACAGCAGGCTGCTTAGAGCTGTTTCCAGTTGGGCTTTGAGTATTTCTAAGCATTGACACGTCACAGACTCTCAGTAACCTGTTGTTAGAATGAAAAAACATTATTCTTATGTTTAAATGGAATTTTGTATATTTCGGTTTGTGCCCACTGCCTCTTGTTCTGGTACTGGGTGCCAGTGAGAAGAGTCCGATTCTGCCCTGTTTACTTCCCCCCATCAGTTATTTAAACACATCAAAGGGATCCGTCTAGGTTTTCTTCTCTTCAGGCTGAACAGTTCCTAATATCTCAGCCTTTCCTCGTAAGACAGAGGCTCCAGTCCCTTAAACATCTTAGTGGCCTTTTGTTTTACTCATTCCATGTCTTTCTTCCAGCAAGGAGACCAGAACTGGACACAATAGTTCACATGTGGCCTCACCAGTGCCAAAAAAACCGGGAAAGATCCTTTCCGTCAACTTACTGGGAACTCTCTTCCCAATGCAGTGCAGGAGGCTGTTGGCCTTCTTCACCACGAGGGCAGGTTGCTGGCTCATGATCAGCTGGTGCACCAGGACAACCAGATCCTTTTCTGAAAAACTGCTTTTCAGGTGGTCATTCTCAGCTTGGGCTCTTGCCTGTGGTTATTCCTCCCCAGGGGCTGGGATTTGCGTTTCCCACTGATGAACGTCATGATGTTCCTGTTGACCCATCCCTTCAGCCTGTCCTAGTATGGCAGCACGGCTATCTAGTGCTTCAGTCACTGCTACCAGTTTTGTCTAGGTTTCAAGTTTAAAATGTTCTGTTCACTAATGAAGGTGTTATTTTTAACCTATTGGACCCAGTGTTGATATTGGAGTGCACTATTGTCAAGTGGCTGCCAGCTGGTTTTCATACCACTGGCCCAGCAGATCATCCAGTTTTCTGTCCACCTCACTGTCCACTTCTCTAGTCTGTGCTTCATCAGATTCAAGAAGATGTTATAGAAATCATCCTCCTTTCCAGGAAAGGAGATCTCCAGATTTGAAAGATGTCGAATATATATTACACCGTGATTATCTGTCGATCAGTGTAATAGTATTTGTATGAAAATTAGAATGTTAAGCTTACTTGCTTTTCTAGCCAATCTTCTTTTTTGATACTCAATTAATGAAAACAAAACATATCCACTCATATAATTAAAGGAAATATTTTAAAACCTGTATAGAACTTGGGAGGCCAGAAATAGCAATGTAAATCTTTAAGATAATTTCCCAATTCAGGATCACTTCTTGTCAAATGATGAATGTATTAATACCCTGGTATTAAAGAACTCGCAGTAGTGGCAAAAGAATGAAACCAAATTTAATAAAACGTTTCTTTTCCATGATTTCTAATTATGATGTGATAACATGGTTATTTCAAACCAATCTTATGCACATCTTCTCTAAAAAAAAATCAGTCTCAGAAGAGGTCACTTTGTGTTCTTAAGAGAAGCCTGGGAAAAAATGAGAGCAAGTGCAGAATTCCATAAAGGAAGTTATTGCATCATTAAATATGCAGCAACACTTCAGAATGCCAAAGATGTTTGTTAGACCTCTTATGAACAGTTATCTAAGCAGCTCTGGAGTGCACCTTTACAATGTGAAAGTATTATTCTGCTCATTAAAAATCAGTGATGCCATAACCACGATGGACCACTGTCCTAATAGGACAGCTATTTCAGTCAACATTGCGAAGCATCGTAACCTTGCTGCTGGCTTTTGTAGGAATATACACGCATTTCTAGACTACACTGTAAATTATAACATCTCACCCATTCCCATAGAAATAGATATTGTCCCCATTTGGCTACTGTGAAAGTTGAGGATTCATTTGTCAAATTTCTTTGCTTCCATGTCTCCAGAATGTTAGTTTTATCATAGAATTATCAAGGTTGGAACAGACCTTTAAGAGCATCAAATTTTGCTACATCTGTGCAGGCATGCTATAGGTGTTAGTAGGAAGTAAAATTTTACTAGAAAGTAAAATCAGTACACAATTAACCTCTAAGCTACTCAAGCTGCATTTCCAAGCATTCGGAAATCCTTGTGCCCTGAATATCCTAAGTGACATTGCTCAGTATTACACTGGGGGCAAAAGCAATGTATAAGGTAAAAAGCCAATTGAAATCCTGTTTATTAACATGGAAACATACTTTTTTGACATGAAGTGCTTTCAAATCTGTTTGAAATTAAAGTAATCCTAAAGCAGTAACATAACAAATGAAAGAAGTACATTGCAAAACAAAACCTTACACTATAAACGGCAAAGTGAAGAAAATGAGCAACAGCCACAAGAGAATTTCACTAATTCCAATTCTTGAGAAAAAATACCAAGAATATGAAATTGAAATTAGTCATTCATCCACGAGAGAGTTGGTATTAAAAAAAAAAAAAAAAGTAAATTTGTTTTTAAACGTCTTATTTAGGCTTATGTATTTTTCTGTGCTATAAATAGGACTACAGAGAGGAGTTTCTGTCTCAGTGACCAGTGAAGTAAGCTTTCAGGCTTCAATTAATTTAATTTAAATTTATTAAATGTAAGTTAATTTCATGAGTCTTTGCTATCAGAAATGAAAAAAGGCAACAGAATAGACTAGACTAGACTAGACTAGACTAGACTAGAATAGAATAGAATAGAATAGAATAGAATAGAATAGAATAGAATGCTATAGATGTCTGTGTGTCCACTGAGGGAGTGGCCAGAACAGGTTAAACAGCAGATGCCTAGCATCAGGTGAGATGAATTCTTATGTATCATATGGCTTCCCTGTACTACCCAGTAAGCTTTCTGCAGATATATTCTTGTTTCCCTTTATTAGTTTCGGCGTTTTGTTTGGTCAATCTGTTTGACAGATTCTGTCTTCAAACAGAAGTCATCCTCATTCACTGAGTATCCCAATGAGAAACTAGCTCTTTGAGGTTAATTAAAGTGAAGGGTAATTTTCTCTCAACACAATAGAAGATCTCTGCATCAAAAAAATCTTCTAATGAGAATTAAACATACTATTGAAATAACCTAAACTTTTTCAGTAAAGTCAAATTAATTATATAGTATGTGTTCAAAATTACATGTGAAGAATACCTATACACAATCTGAAGCTGTTGTTTCAAATAGTTCTTGCAATCGAGCTCCAAAACAAATCTAATAATTACATCCTCATTAAAATTCTAAATTTAATATATAAGTTCTTCCTTCCAGAATGTCTTTTTTGTTTGTTTGTTCGGTTTTTTTTTCTGGACCAGGGTGAAGAGCAGCTGCTAATCATCTAGCATTCAGAAAATAATCCATTCAGGTGCTCAAAGAAAAGATCAGTAATACTATGGCATTATTTTCTGATCTGCTATTGAAGCTGCCCAGTTACATATACTCGTATGTATATTCATGTCACTTTTTCAGGATGATTTTGACCAGTCTTCTCCTAAATATATATTGTAATTTCTGACTCTGGGCATCCATGTTCTGACGTTGTCCAATTTTCCTCTTTATGATCCTTGACAAAATGTTATACTTCTAATTCTTCTGAAATTTCCAGAATTTTTGTTCAATTGAATTGACAGCTTCTGATCTAAGTTCTTTTCTCTGAAAATTGATATCTGGCCTTTATCACTAGTTTCTTAGTTTCATTACTAATGAGCAGTAAAAAATCCAGGGATCATTTATTTAAAATTTATTCCTACTCCTGTTTGAAAACCTCGTTTTTAAAAGTCAAAGGTGGAACTTTTCTGCAATCTTTTTTTTCAATCCTCTTGAGGTCCTTTGTTGTCTCTATAGTACATTGACAAGGGAACTCTATGCTAAGCAAATCTAATTTTCTCTCCTCAAATGTTCTTCTAAACGGTTACAATATTCCTTTCACATCTTTTTAATTGATTTAGCTCCAAAAAGATCATTTGAGGGCTGTGTGGGGTTCTACTGCATTATTAGTTTCTTCTTTAGGAAAGTAAGAAGTGCATTCATTCTGTTTGTACTTTTTCACGCTTTTTTCCCACCTATCCTTCTACCAGACTATTTTCCTTACTAATCTACAGTGTTTTGTTTGTGATGATGCTATCAGAACATGACTGCAGAGAAAAAAAGCATTTGAAAACTCCTGAAATAACTTTGTAGCAAGAAACCTACTTAATAGCAAGAAATGCAGCTTTTCACTACGTAACATCATTCAGATTATTGTTCTCATTTCAATTATTCTCATATCCAGAAAAGGGACTATGTCATTAAAAATGAAAATTCGAACAATGAACACTGTGCATTCAAAGTTGGTGGCAAGCCTGCTTCAGAATAAGATAAAGCCAAAAGGAAAGAGATGGATGAAAATGACTGATATTATCTGTTTAGCATACCCTATCTTTGCTACAGATAATCTATCAGAGCCACGATGGACAAGAGGAGAGGGGAGGATTGTGGATATTGTTTTGGGGTTTTTTTTATAGCATTAATGGGAATCGTTTTCTTGATTTTTTAATTTCTAGGAATTGTCTTCATTCTTATCACAAGCCACAGGTTCTGCAATTTTTAGCAGCAGATTCTGGACATCCATGACAAAATTCCTGCCTTCTTATTAGGGCAAACATCACTATTTGTTATTACTCTGAAAGAAAGAAAAACTGTCAATGTGATTTCATCTCCAGCTCCCCCAGTCCAAGTTAACATTGGCTTCTTTCCAGGTGGTGCCACAGCTCAGGAAGCTTTTTCAGTGCTAAAATTAACCTCAACCCCATTGTTCCAGAAGAAAAATATATTCTAAGTTCAGTCCCTGTATTTGCTAGAAATATCCAGCCAAGGTAAAATTGACTAGTTTCTGCAGCAGATTCACGAAACAGATTCAGCTCTGGTGAAGATGCCAGCTGTTTCCCTGAGCAGATGTGTTGGATTTACAGGTTTCCAACTATGGGACAATTCAGCCTGCACCTCTTCCCTAGGGCTGGACCCTCATGGTGGTTCCCAGCTGCCAGTCTCTGTGTGGACCTACCAGAAATCCAATAATCAGACTATACCATCTGCATTAAACCTGTCTAAATCTTATTTAATTAAACTTTTCCAGCCTTACCAGCCAGCATTCAAAAAATCCAAAATCAACCAAAAAACCGCAAAACCAAACAACAAACAAAGAAACCAAAAAGAACTTTACCAATGCTGTCAACAGAATCTCAGAGAGGAAGTACAGAATATATATAAAAAAAAATCACTTTTCTGTTGGTTTTGACACTGGTGTACAAAAACTGCAGAAAGGACTCCAATGTTTACCAAGACAGTGGAAAGCTACATGTCTAACATAGTACAAAACATACAAAAATAGGCTTATTATTTTCAAGGATTTAACCTCTACTCTCACAACATCAGGATAAAAACAAATAAGAGATTTATTTTTATTATATATTTATTTTATAAAACATATGAATGGAGGGAGTCAGTCCAAGGAAGTAATGGATATCCAAATATAAAAGTAAATTCATAAGACACCTATGAAATTACAAGAAGATCATATGCGTGCAAGGTCCCCAATCTTCTGTTGTTGTTGTCATCCTGCTCTCTTGAGTTCTTTACTTTTTAGTTGTACCAGATATGTTATTACTACAGTCCAGATACTGGGCATACAATTTTTTTTTTTGAGTTTTGTTTCATTAGAGAAATCCAGTTTAATAAAAAAAACCCCTCTGAAATATAGTTTTGGTTTCTTAATTTTATGCAATTAAAATTCAAAGTATTTTGTTTAGAATAACCTCTGACATATAGAAAAGGGGACTTGATTTGCACTTGTCATCTTTCATGTTCTTTGTACAAATATTGTGGTAGAACAATGTGACACCAGAAAATTCATTGATATTTTGTAATTCTCTAAGCAAATTAATTATAAGAAGCTCATTATCCCTATACCTATTTTAAAAACAAACACAAATAAATAAAACTAATTCAGAAGTTTCTCACAGAGTAATAAATCAGCTGAAACCAGGACAACTAGCAGCTTGGTGGCTGTGGTTATCTGGAAGCAACAACTTCTGTTTCCCTCATGTTTCTTAGATTGACAGCGGAAATTGACAGTCAACTGTCTTAGTGCACCAAAGACCTAAAATGCTGCTGAACTGATAAAGGCACCAAAATTGCCTTATAGCTCTTAATTACTAAAGACTGTCCAAAGTAGACTTCAGAAAATTATTTAGGAAAAATAAAGGAAAAAGTCCCAGAAGTACTATGACTAATCATTAAGGTTCAGGTAAAAGAAATTGTAACAGAAATAAGGGGTACTTTGAAGGCACAAGCCTTATACTGCCATAGAATTAAAGCATAGAATCACAGACTCGTCTGAGTTGTAAGGGACCCATAAGGATTATCAAAGTCCAACTCCTGGCTTTGCACAAGATCACCCCAAGAATCAGACTATGTGTCTGAGAGTTGTCCAAGATCTTCTTGACCTCTGGCAGACTTTGTGCCATGATGAATTCCCTGGAGAGGCTGGGAAATAATCTTCCAGCCTCCAAGAGAGATTTAGCCATATCTGAAATAAAAATTCAAAATGGAGAAACAAAAGGCAGATCAAACTGATAACGCATATGTATAAAACAAAATAAAGACATCCATTAATTACTTAGATGAAGGGGGAGATGACTCCTCAACAAGTTTGCTGACAACACAAAGCTGGGAGGAGTGGCTGATACCCCAGAGTACTATGTAGCCCTTCAGAAGGACCTCAACAGGTTGGCAAGATGGGCAGAGAAGAACCTTCTGAAATTCAACAAAGGCAAATGCAGGGTGCTTCCCCTGGGGAAGAATAACCCCCTGAACCAATTCAGGCTGGGGCCTGACCTGTTGGAAAGCAGCTCTGTGAAAAAGGACCTGGGGGTCCTGTTGGACAACCAGCTGCCCATGAGCCAGGAGTTTGTCCTTGTGGCCAAGAAGGCCAATGGTGTCCGGGGGTGTATTAGAAAGGGCCTTGCCAGCAGGTCGAGGGAGGTGATCCTGCCCCTCTACTAAGCCCTGGCGAGGTGCATCTGGAGTGCTGCATCCAGTTCTGGGCAGAGAGACGTGGAGCTCCTGGAACTGGTCCAGTGAAGAGTGACAAAGATGATTAGGGGACTGTAACATCTCTCCTAGGAGGAGAGGCTGAGGGAGCTGGGCTTGTGCAGACTCGAAAGGAGATGACTGAGAGGGGACCTCACCAATGTCAGTGTCTGAAGGGAGGGTGTCAGAGGATGTTTCCAGGCTTTTCTCACTTGGTGCCAAGTATTGGGCAAGAGGCAATGGGAAGAAATCGATGCACAGGAAGTTCCACCCGAATATGAGGAAGAACTTCTTTACTGTGTGAGTGACTGAGCACTGGAACAGATTGCCCAGAGAAGTTGTGGAGTCTCCTAACGCTCGCCTGCCCCGGGGTATCTCCTGCCGGCCCGAGCTCCTCTTTGGCTCTGATTCAGGCAGTCTCCGATCCTCCTGGAGGGGAGAAC
>VZTE01006155.1:20154-52313 GCA_013397775.1 Eulacestoma nigropectus | reverse complement strand
AAAAAAAAAAAATCTAAATAATGATTTAGCCAAAGGCCATGCTGCAACACATGCGAATAATTTGTGGACAGGCAGATCAGTTTCATACAGAATCGCTGGAAAATGAATTACTGTGATGGACAGTGATTTCTGTGCAGTATGCACAGGAGTCCTCTCTATCCGTCTCTGCTAATATTTGATATTCAGAAAATACAGCAAGTTAAAAACCACTGCTACTGTAATTGACAGGTACTGCTAGATTGGGAAGTCTTGCTACTAACAGGCTTGCATTTGTTTAAGACACAGCTGGATCGTGTCAAGAAGCAACCCATCAAATGACAAGCATTGTCTTGTTGCAAAGCATTCTGTGCTTTGTAATTATTTAACAGAACAGGAAGTAACTTGATGATGATAGTATATTGTCTTGCATAATGGCATGACAGTCAGCTCACTTACGGGTAAAGAAAAATTTCAGGTTCCTCACACTCTTATGCTAGCAATTAGAAATATTAATTATCTTCTGCTGTTAATGTTAGGTGTGCATGTGTATGTGTGTGTATGGCTCATTGTAAAACATGTTTTTTCATTTTTATTCTGCTATGATTGTGTGAAATCAATTTGGATCAGGTACTAATAAGTAAACATATAGAAATATAGCTTTTTTTCTTCACTGCAGAAGAGAGGAAGCCTCACAATTAAAATCTATAAAGTGAAGATGGGTAAAATTAATGTCATTTATAATTTTTCTTGCAATCATTACTATGCTATGTCATTTTCAAGATTTACAGCACTTTTTAATGTGAAAATTAGGTGTTGAGGTTTTTTCCTCTTTTGTTTTTCTAATCCTGGCTATACTAAAAATAGCTCATGATGTAGATTAGATTTCCACAGCCATTTATCTCCTGTTTTTCATACAAACACATAAATTTTAAAATAATAATTAAAAATCTGATGAAGTAGAGCAGCCTTTTGAGAGAAAGCAGAGGTATGATAAGACAGCAGTACAGATAATCAATTCAGTACGACTGCCCAAAATCATCTGAGAAGAGAGTGCTTCTGGAACAAAAGCTGTAGGAGTCAGTATTCCAAATATGACAAAGAATGTGTGAATGACTTCTGTACTTCTGCCCTAAAACTGGAAATGTGAGAGAGGTTTCAGAAGAAAATGAGATGCAATTAAAGCTCACCCTTTGCAATAAATAAGTATGGGTGTCTAGGAGATTGGTGTGTGTTGGCAAGGCAAAGAGAAGACAAAGTTTCAAAAGAGCCTTCAATGATGAAAGAAAGGCACAGTTTGATCCAGGATCCAGTCATAAGTTACAGTTTGGGACTTTATTCAGGATGATACATGAAGAGAATCACAGAATCACAAAAGGAGTCAGGTTGCAAAAGGACCACACTGGGTCAGCTGGTCCAAGCTCCCTGCTCAAGCAGGGTCATCCCAGAGCACATGGCACAGGATTGCATCCAGTTCCTGAATATCTCCAGTGAGGGAGACTCCACAACTTCTCTGGGCAATCTGTTCCAGTGCTCAGTCACTCGCATAGTAAAGAAGTTCTTCCTCATATTCAGGTGGAACTTCCTGTGCATCGATTTCTTCCCATTGCCTCTTGCCCTGTAGCTTGGCACCAGTGGGCAAAGCCTGGAAACATCCTCTGACACCCTCCCTTCAGACACTGACATTGGTGAGGCACCTCACCAATCTCTCAGCCATCTCCTTTCGAGGCTGAACAAACCCAACTCCCTCAGTCTCTCCTCTTAAGAGAGATGCTCCAGTCCTGTCATCATCTCTGTTGGCTTTTGCTGGATGCACTCCTGGAACCCCTTGTCTTTCCTGTACTGAAGAGCCCAGAACTGGACACAGAACTCCAGATGTGGCCTCGCTAAGGCTGAGTATAGGCTCAGGACCAACTCCCTCAACCTACTGGCAGTGCTCTTCCTACTGTACTTTCTAAGGCTATCAGGTCTTATGTACTGAAAGAAAATGTACTGAAAGAAATCTGCCATCAGTCATGGCCAATGGCACATAATGAATGGGATTCCTCTTTTCATACCACAGAAACTCTCACAGTATTAGTATATTGAATTATTTTCTTTTCTGCAATATCTCAATTATACTGGTGAGCTGTTTGCTCAAATCTGGCTTCATAACAAATATGTTTGAATATCAACACAGATTGAATAGACACTTTTACATCCAGTAATGTTCTGTGACTGACTAATTGCATGATAATGAATATGACAAATTCCTGTGACAGTGTCATTAAAAAAAGCTCTTGACTATCTAATTTGTTAAGTAAATATGTAATTAATCTACCTGGGGGAAAAATATCCTTTTTAAAATTTTTATTTCCTGCTGAAGGTACTTAAAGTTCAGGAAATTGCTTAAGGAAAGTTTATTTTTAACAGAAAAACAGTATTTATGTTTTTCAGAATTTCAGCCCTAGAATTTCATGGTAGCCAGATGAAATCCTCTCTTAGAGTTGTCTAGAACACCTCTTTTGCAAATGCAGTCCTTTTCTCATAAAATTTTTTGGCTGCAACTACTTAGACACCACCACTGTGACAGCAGTCAGTAGTGGTGTTCTTATCTTCTCAGGCACTGCGAAGCAGCAGATAGGAGGAAAGTTCCATGCAGCACTCTTCTGTGTGCTTGACAGAGCCTGGAGTGAGAAATGTTCCCTGTGAGAGATGGGGTCTCTTTCTGGTCAGATCAAAGGACCACTGAAATTTCAAGTCTGTTGTCTAAGAATGGCCCATAACAAATGCCTAGGCAAGAGTAACAAGACAGAGCAAACACACAGCAGGAACTGCACTCTTATGTCCTCCTACCAGCCAAAGGGGGAAGACTTCCTGAGTCAGAAGTGATATTTTTGTACCTAGCAGCCCTCAAGCAGGTTTAATGAGTCTGCAGATCATAAAGTAGCTGCATTGGCCACATGATCAATATTCTAGGCAAACTCACACAATGTTTTCCATAATCCACTGCTTATTGTTTCTCTAACATCAGAACTTTTATACTCTCCTTGTTTATAAGAAAAATAATAATTTCTTTAAAATCAATATAATTTAAAAGTAATTTTCCTATAATAGATATTTTTTAATCTGTTCAAACTAGTGGGTAGTGATATTTTATAGGCATGCCTTAGATATGAAGGTAAAATATTTTTCTACCCATATCTCTGAAATGAAAGTGAGTTTATTGATTCTTATTTTGGGCTGTTGAATCTTCTGGGTAGGATACTTTTTTAAGGTGTGTATGAACAGAAAGGTCCAGTATAAAAAGTGAAAAATGAAGAAGGAAAAGAAAAGTTACTCTAAGGATTTCAAGTAGAACTCAGAGTAGCCTAATAAAAAAATCACAGCTTTGCCTACTTTTTTCTATTGCTTTGAGATTTTTATTTTTTCTTTCAATTAATTTGTAATCTAGCTCAGAATTTTCTTTGGTAAAATTGAATCCCTAAATTTTCAGTGTTTTGGGTTATTTTTCTGCTGAAGAACTCTGAGTCTGAAGCAGGAATCTTTGTTTGTTCCATAAGAGCAAGGCTCTGCACTGCTGGATTTCAGGACAATACTGTTAGTGAAGTCCTTGTTGACAGTCTCATCTTGTATTACAGATGAATTCTCCTTTGTTTCTATGACAGCTCTTGACTCTACAGCATCAGTAAATTTCAAGAGGGTACTCTGGTTTTGGTGACAAGCAAATGAATGAAGACTTTTAAAAGTTCTCTCTTGATAGCTGGATGGAACTTTTGTTAAAAGGTTGATAGATTGTAACAAATTCTATATATGCCTTTTACTGTACTTGAAGAGAAAAAGAGAAGAAGTGAATGCTTGGGATGACTGAAAATATTGTATTAACTCTCCGATTGTATACATGGCTCATCTGAGAATCGTCATTTTAAACATAGGAACTGAGCTCAGTGTATTACATATACTATGCCCTTCTAGGAAGAATGCATTTTTTCAAAGGAGGATAAGTTGTTTTGGGAAAGTCTGAAAGAGCAATAATTTTTACTGTATAAATGATCACTTGGAGTACTAGTGAAATCTGTAAAACAGTTTCTGTTATACAAAATTTGACCAGGTGTCAAATTTTTCTTACCTGAGTTTTTCTTCTTCAGATGTGCTGTTATAGCCCTCAAAATATATATGGAAATTTCTCATTAAATCTTCAAAGATTGTGTTAGCTGACCCAGTTTTTAACTTTCATAGTACTATTTATTCAATGTGGCTGTTGTTTATGACGGGATTAGTGAAGAATTTAGCTTTACAGCTCCGATGAGTATTAGCGATCCATCAAACATTCTGTGCATAATGTCCCAGCGTGTCTCGATTAAAAGAGTATGCATAAAGTTCAAACCACCTGTAGCCAGCTCTGCTCTGAGATATTTTGATTTTGTCCCCTTTGCATTTCACAGGGCCTGTGCCTCATTTGTGATATGCAGAGTATGGCTTCTAAATGTCTCTTCTGGTGTAATGCTATCTCCCTGTTGTCTGTTTGGGAGATGTATTTGGGCTTTCCACCTGACAGAGCAACCTCTTTCTAGCGCGGTTGTAACTAGTCAAGGGAGGAGTACCTGCACACAGCAGGACAAGAGGATGGCAGGTTAGCAACCCTGTCCTGCATTTAGTGAGGAAACAAACCCAAGTATAAACAGGAAAAGCTTGTACATTCAGAAATAGATAGAGAATTCCCTTTCATTTTTGGCCCACTGTTAAGACTGGTAATAGAGTTTCTGCTCCTCAGTGCTAACCTCGGCTAGCAGTGAATTTTTCTAGATGTAAAGGAATTTGTCCAACATCTGACATAAATAAGAGCTGTTTAATTTATTCCTACTTAATTTATTTAGCTTCCTGCAGCCCCATCCTGCCTTGAGCTTTCCTTGGGCAAGAGAGAGACTGCCAGCAGCAACAGAGCTGCAGCCTGATACCAAATATCCAGTATTAAGAGAAAGGGAAACAAATGATTTCTCATTATAAAAATAAATCTCCTCCTCCCTTCGGTTTTAGTTCAGCTACACGAGTTGGTGGGGCCTACTGAATGCCTGCCTTTTTTTCCTTGGTATCCTGTGTCCCAAAACACCTTCACTTGCATCCATGGTGTGGCACCATCACTCCTCTGAGTACAGTCTACTGACAGACACCGATGAAAAGAGACTCAACCTTTCAGAATTGGTCATTGTAATAAGACAATTATTACATTCATTTAGCATCTCTATGCAGCCTTGTGTCAGGAACCAGCATTTTGCTTCTTGAAGGTAAGTGAAATAAGTTGAGAACAACATTTTTATATTGGGCTCAAGACAAAATATAAGTTTAATTAGTCCCTGAAAGCTAGGTCTAATTCTGCAAGCCCTTTGTCCTCCAAGAGAGTGACTACTAGCAATAGTTCCATTGCCTACATTGTCTCAGTTGACTGTACAACGACCTAAATCATGAAGGGTTTTAAGCAATTAAATACATATTTAAATTGCTACCCATTCAGATTAGCAAGTAGATTTTCTTACAAAATAAAACTTCTCAGTCAAAACAAAAAAACCCCAACAAATTAATGAACATATCTTGGTACTGTGTCATGTAGTCTTATGGATGAGGAGCAGGAAAACCAGTAAAGGAAAGACAAGTAAAATGGAGCTTTAGTAAACCCATTAGCTTTTTAAGTTTAGCAAAACCCCTTCCTTCTGTAGAGCTACAACTCTCCTGAAGCGAGAGTCAGTAGCCTGTTCTAATCAACACCTGAGCCTGGCATATCCATTCCAGCTGTAACATGCTGCTTTACAGAGAGTCAAGTCAAAGGGATCAGATTTACATAGCTTTGAACACCTACATAGTAGACACTAAACCAAAATTAGTCATCAAATTCTCAACTGCAGGCAATGGAGAGCAGTGAGTACATTTAGAAAACAGTTTATCTGGACTATTTTAGGTGTTTAGCTTAGGATAAAATAAATTATTCCTTAAATATCCCTGTATCTTGTCACTGACTATAAAGCGGAATGAGTCACACTCATCTTGCCTGCTTATTTGAAGTTCATTACAGCTTTCTTGGTTTACAAACACTTTAAAAGTCCTTCACTCTGCCACTGCATTACAAAAATGATGACCTGAACAAGCAATTCACTGAAATAATTTATCAATACTGATAAAATAAGGTATCAATAATGCAGCATGAACTAAGTCTCAAAATTTCCTTTTGCGTTCTTCCCTGTATTTTATGATTCTCAGTAAATACTCACTGAATAACTAATGATTGTGACAAACATAACACCTTGCCTCTCAAAATAAAACAATATTTACAGAGGAACACTGAAGCATTATGCTTATTACTATCCTGAAAGTCCAGATTCAAGATACTCATAGAATCATAGAATCATATAGTGGTTTGGGCTGGAAGAGGACCTAAAAGATCTAGATGTAGTTCCACCTTCCCTGCCTTGGACAGGGATACCTTCCACTTTGCCAATTTGTTCAAAGCCCCATCCAACCTGACCTTGAACACCTCCAGAGATGGGGCATCCATCACTTCCCTGGGCAACCTGTTCCAGTGCCTCACCAGCCTTAGAGTAAATAATTTTTTCCTAATATCTAACCTAAACCTACTGTCTTTCAATTCAAATCCATTCCCCTTTGTCCTGTCACTACGTGGTCTTGTAAATAGTCTTGCTCCACTTTCCTCTAAGTTTCTTTCAGGTACTGGAAGGCTGCAGTTAAGTCACCCCAAAGCCTTCCATTTTCAAGGCTGAACACATTGGACATAGTATTTTTGGAGGTGAAAATGAAGTTCCAAGTATCTATTGCCAGCCTCTTGAACGAGCTACAAGAAAGCTGTTCAAAAAGACACAATTTCTGTTCTATTGCCCAGAGTACAAACTATCACAATAACATTTATTCAGAGAGAGAAACAAATTGATTTTGCTTCATAAAAAGAGGATATATGACCTGGAGTGATGGTTTGGCTTGCTACAGGTAAGAAGAATATTCAGTCTAATGAACACACTGCCATACTATTTATACACAGAGAGGTAGTTCTTCAGGCACTGCACTGATGTAAAAGACCACTGCAGAGAAGATTGGAGGTTGATTTGCTTATATTATGGATGAAGGTCTTTGAAGGTATGCTTCACATCATTACAATGTCAAAATGTCATTCAGCCTTGGATCAAAGAGATTCAAATACTTTTTTTGATAGTTGCATTGGGCTAAATTTTACTCTTGGAAACTGTGTGTGTTTAGTTACGGTTGACTTCTGTGTCTAAGGCAAAATAGCCAGTTTGTGGCTATGGAGTTCCATATGGCACTTAAGCAGATGAAATATGGCCTATATGCTGGAACTATATCCTGCAACCGCACCATTATGTACTGGCATGCAGTCTGCTGCTTACACTGCAGCCTGGCTGGAGGAGGCAGCAAGCCAGCCAGGTAGCTCCAGAAGTCACTGTTAACTCCCCAGGTTCCCTTGGACCACCTGTTACACAGTCCACATCCATGCTACCTACAGCAGTGGGGAACTACTGTCAGTCAGCAGTGATCCTCCCTCAGCTCTCCTTTTCCCCTCAGAATATCAAAAATTAGAAGCTGCTGCAGTTAAGAGCTAAGATGTGATGTTTTAATCTGATTATAATGAAGACAGCTGCTGTTAATATTTTTAAAAAATAATTTCGTAAAGAGATGCCATGAAAATAATAAAAAGTCAAAAATTACAACATTTATTTAAAAGCTGGAAGAAGTTAGTGGGAATGTTGTCACTTTCGGTTTTTATCGGAAAAAAATTAATTTTTTCTTCTTTTCTAATTCTAGAAATCTGTGAAAGATATACAATTATAAATGAGCTGAGTAAGTAGCTAGAAGCTGATTCCAGAAAATTTTATCATCCCAGGTTCCTACACTATAATTTTTAATCTACGATGATAATTAGTGTTTCTGTTGATCAGCTCACTGAACAACAGACCCAATTTTTGTTTATAAAATTAAAATGCAGAAGATAATGAGGAAAATATCTTTAAGAACTGTATCTCTGTTCAAAATAGAGATAAGCCCACCTTTGCACATTAAAATCAATAGGTTTTCTAATGTCAGAAATATTTCTGTATATTTAATTTTTACAAATGTAAGAGTGTATCAACTTCCCATCCAAGCTGTTTTCAGAGAGATTCAAAGGCAAGGCAGTTAGCCTTTTATTTCTTTGTACTGAATGCACTTTCTTACCCACCCAGATTCAGTAAAACAAAAAACTACTTTACTCATCTCTTTCATCTCTATATACCAGTGAGTACTTGCTGTGCAGTGTTGTTGAGACGATGGTCTGTAAATTCTAGTTCCAGAGTTTTAATTGCTGAGTCCACAGATTCTCACAGTCCAATAAAGATCCCTTGGACTTGCCTAAATTTTATTAGTACGGCTCACAATAAAACTGAAATATGTCTGTTCCACCTGCATTCTCCTTATTTATGTGATATTCCAAAATATTTTTAAAATATGCTGGGTTTTTTCACTTCAATTTGCTGAACAGTGTCAAATGGTGATAAAAATGAGGACAAAAAATAAAAGATCATGCAGAACAAAAAGCCTCATTTATCAAGTGAGAAAATCCAGTCCTCCTAAAGATGGTAGTATCCCATTTCAAGCTAGTTCTCATACTTAAGTACCAAAAGGTCATTTTCTTTAGTACTATCTGAAGTCTCATCTTTTAATCTTGACTGTAAATTTTTATGAGTATTTAACCTGTGCCAAGAATGTGACATTTAAATCAGCAGAGGTTTCTTATTTTGATCCTCTTCTTGTACAGCTTTTACAAGAAGTACCTTAAAGCATTAGTGTCACACATTCCTCATGTTAGAGAGAGACTGGCAAATTTATGAGGACATATACACTCTCAGTCAGCAATTGATTGAGATTAAAATGGTTAAAGTATGTTCACACAGATGTGGAATTCAGACTAAGCAGACTGTACAGCTGAACTGCTCTACCAGATAGTTCATTTTAAAGCTGTTATTATGCATTCTTTCTCTGATTTCAAAGCATTTGATGTACAGCAGCAAATTTATTGTGTTTGATGGTTTTGTAAATCTTACACGTGTGGCAGCTCCATGTGAAGCTCTATTTTAATATAGCTGGGAAGAAAAAAATAGGAAAAAACCCTCTTTTTTTTTTTAATAATTTTCTTATTTCCAAATATCTTCAAGCATTTTATAAACATAAAACAACACTGAGAAAAATGCTTTAAGGCTGACAGATTTTAACTATTCTACAGGCAGAGAAATGCAGACCCAGGAAAGTCCATAATTTTTGTCAGGAGCAGAGAAGACATAGCAGCTCATATTTCACTGCAGTCTAGCAAGCTGAGAGAACACTTCTTCTCTGGCACGCCTGAAAAGTCTATGACAAAGCCAAGAAAGCCTCTGGGTTTTTTTTTCACGCCTACAGCTGCTAGTTCAAGCTACATTAACACCCTCTCCTGTACATGTATATCCATATGTGGATAAACCACCCTCCAAAACCCATATAAACAGCTACATAGAAGGATGCACAGGGGAGGATTTGGGAGAAGCCAATGTCACAAAGCAGAATAACTTCTACTATATGATGAGTTTGTATCTTTCCTTTCTACACAGATTCCCAGATTTTAAACTAGCAGGTGCCATGTGATAATCTGGCCTGATTTTTTACTGAAATGTTCCAGCTCATCAATAGGAATTTTAGGGCTGGAGTAATGATCTAAGCTGGAACTGGAATCCTCCTAAACCATCTGTGTCAGAGACTGTTGGACCAGAACATAACACTTAGAGATCTGATGGATGCGTGAGTGTGTCATCCCACAATATGGCACCCCGAAGGACCATACATAGTACACACTGATTAGGCAAAAGGAGACATTCTGGCTTAAAACCCCCTCTGTGTTGTTGTGTTTTGTTCTGACATGTTCCCTCAGGTCCACCTGGCACCGTGATTGCTGAGTGCCCTACAAGGAGAAATCTTTGAACTTGAATCAAGAAACTTAAGGTAAGATTCATCGTACATGTCTGTATCTGGGCATGTCACCTAAGCTCCCTTTATAATCAATGAAGAGATATAAGCACTTGCACGATGTGACTGATTACAGCACGAAGCTGATATCTGAAATATGTCAGATGAATCACTGCTTTTTTCTTTTCCCTGATTATAAAAGGAACATAAAATGAGTCACCTAGATTCAGACATCTGCATTGAAGATTTTTGGTTAGGTGGGTTGAATCTCACTCAGAGCTTCTTCTGAGGCTGTCAGACTAATTTCTGACAAATTTAATGCCTGAAGATGAGCAGAATTGTCACCTTCCATGTATTAGAAGAATAGAGGAACCTCTCCCTGAGCACAGTCAACAGACATGGGCAGTTGCCTTTTGCATTTAGTGAAGAAAATTATTGACAGGTCAAAGTAAAACATTTGGAAAGCCTGTTCTCCCAACGTTACTGTAACAGGGACACAACAGCCTGCATTTTAACTGTGAAGAGTGACACGTCGACAATCATTCATCGACAAAAATAAAAATCACACAAAAGTGTTTCTGTATATGACAGACAGAAACCCACTAAATTCCTATGGAAAAAGAATCCTCATTTCATTGAGATCCAAGCAAAAAAAATTTTTAAATTAACTGCACAAAATGGAACTCCTAAAAAAAAGTAAAGTTTATTTTACCATAAATTGATACCTATAGAAATTACACATGTATCCATGACTTAATGCTTCTGTGGAATTCACTAGAATTTTTTGCACTTATCACAGCACTCTGGTTAGTAGAAACATTTTCCAATATCACAAGTATTTCAGCACTGACTTTGCTGGCTTACTTCCCATTTGTTTACATTCCTGTGTTTTGTCACAAATTTATAGCATCTATATGACTGCAAATTTTTCATCACTGGGTAATATGAGGTTGCTTTTAGCACATGTATTAATTTTCTGCCATCTTCTTCATTTCCTATATTTTATTTGATATATTAAGTTATTTATGAACTGCTTCTTATTGACATTTAGTTTAATCTTGTTTATTTCTCTGTTTAATTTAGGAAAGAGCTCAGCTGATCAGGTCTAAAGGTACCTATGCCAAACAGTTATGAACATACATCAAGACAGCTGCTTTTCAGTCACTGAGTAATAGATCTGAGTAAATGGATCACAACAAATAATCTAGTCAATAGGGTAGATTCTCTTTTTCCTCACATTTATTGAACAAATAGCATGTCAAAACCATAATATCCTGCAGATTGATGGGTTTGGAAATTTGAACAGTGCTTCTTGACCGATAGTGGCCATGTCAAGTTATTCCAGTTCCTTTTCTCAATAAGCAAGCTCACTTTTCCATAAGCCTGTATTTCCCCTCTTGTCCCCAGTGTGCAGGGAGCAAGGTTGCACTTTAATTCGGACAGATGGCTGCAGCACAGGTTGCTGCAGTTCATACCTTTAGCCCCAGACATGTTCATTCAATAACTGAAGTGCTGCTTTTATATAAACACAATGAGCACAGAGGCTTCCAACTGCAAAGCTGGAGCTTGATTTCAATGATTCCTCAGAGATGCTACTCTGAAAACTGTTTTCCATGTACTTTTCTGGAAATGAAGTGGAGCCTTTGTGGAGAAACAGTGCAGTACAGAAGGAAAATAGCTAAAGTAAATCAACTTGTTTAAAAAAATCATCACAGTCAATTTTTGCATAATTGGAGTAATTCCAATATGGGTCTTGTTATTCCACAATGGAATTAATTTCTTCAAAAAGACCCCAAATATCTGTTTTACAAAAAAAAAAATAAAATTAAAACTTCAGATTTCTTTGTAAGGATTAAAATACAGCCATTACCCTATTTTCTGTGTTAATTGATAAGGCTGATTGAAGGGTGTCTTGGAGCTACCTTGCAAAGACGTGCTTTTAAATTATAGTCTAAGGGATGGACTCTGCCTGCTTATGAAAAGGCTGATGTTTTCTGTCACACTTCCAGATGGGTAGCAAAAAGAAAGAATTACGCATGATGCAAGAGTTTTGATGTTCCGTGTTTCAGTGCTGTGCCCTATGGATTGTGCTAACAAAGGGACTGGCAGTGAGACTTTCAGCAGTTTGAGTTGAGATGACTGCAGTCGTGATATTTGAAAACATGGTACTAAGTGTGTTGTGTGTTTGTAAAAGTAAGAGAAGGAGATGTGAGGTTTATCTAGTTCAGTGTGCATCTGGTGGAATAAGCATTGTCACTGATGGACTGACAAAGGTGTAGGTACTCCAGTTAAAACCTGTTAAAATACAAAAGGATTGGATATATGCTATTGGTGTTTTACAGCACAGATCAAAGAAGGCATACATTTCACAGCTTTCAGAGGTCTGAACTCTGCTGCACTCTGCAATTCTACATTCCTATAAACAAAGTTTTTGCCATTTAATTTCTAGGTTCCTTTTTTTTTTTATAATACTCTTAATTTTTCAAAAAGAAGAAGAAATAATAAAGAGACAGTTCTACTCTCTCATTATTTACTTTCTTACTTCTAGTTTTGATATTTGTTTCATTGGGAGTGGTGTTGTGGCCAAACAAATGGTGCTGTCTGGGTGGGCATTTTCCTGGTTATATAGCCTCATTACCTTTCTGTTCATTACCTTCTTTCACAAGCAGCACTCGATGCCCTGCTGTAGCCAGGCATCTCCAGCTTTGTGCCTGCCTGCTCAGCCCCAGCCCTGGTATCCCATAATCCCGTACTACCCTGCCCTCGAGACAGAGCTCTTCATTCTGATTGCTCATCCCAGACAATAAATACCAGCCTTGAAACAATAGTTTGCTTCTTTTCTCGAGACAGATGTGCTCATCTTCTATCTGGTGTGCCAGTGCCTGAAAATATGTACCATGCGTGCTAATCTACACCAGAAAGGATTTTTGGAGGCAATATCTTTTACAAGATGGAAAGCAAAACTCAGATAACAGCAGAATTGCAACGCTTACAAAGGCTTTTAAAGTACAAATATTGATTTTATCTACACTTTTCATGTTCTCGTGTAAAGGTTGCAGCATCTATCATGGTATGAAATTTAAACAGGGAGACTTATCTCAGGGAAACCCTATTTATATGACATCAGAATCTGAGCTGGAAACCTTCCAGGTGATTGGTCCTCTCAAAGTCGCCAAATTTCATGGGAAGCCAGTAAGTATTTTGGAATGTATAAAACATCAGCCTTTAAACAAAGAGGATTTGCTAATGTAGCTGGCTTTGCCAAAATTTCAGCTGGCCCATGTCCAGCTGACTCACCTCTCTGGGCAAACATACCCTAGTAATGATTATCTGTTTCAACGTTGTAAAGTTGTGGACACCTATCTAGGGTAATTAAGCTGAGGTTGTTCACAGCATTATTTACAGCTATTGAAAATTGAGAGGCATGCCATGAGAAATAAGGTGTCATTCTGTGCCTGTACAACCTAAAAGGGAAGGTTTTGCACTCGTGAACAATTCCTTAGTACTGAAGTCTTTATTGTCCTTTGAATATGTTCCATGTTTAGGCCCACAGAACCCTTTCCTGAAATGAGGGCTATAGAACTGTCATCACCTTTGTGCTTGGGTTATAACTGTCATTGCTCATTGGTGAAATCTTCAATTGGCTTTATGCCACATCTGTAATGGAAGCAGAAGAATGGGCTACAGATCTAGAGAAAAATTGACTTACAAAATAATTTAATAATATAGAAATTACGGTAAAACTAATTGAATAATACAGACAACTGATAAAATCTGATTAAATAGATCTTATTCAGGTAATTTTGCTGTTCCTATGTCAGCCGCATTTAGAATATTTGTTGTATTGTATTCTATTATTGCTATTATTTGCTATCTAATTATACAGTTCTTTATGATCTGCGAGAAACTTCAGAGTTGTAAAAAGCTGTTCACTGAATAACTCACAACTTTTATGAATATAAATTGATTCAAAGAATCATATAATTTCTTATTAAATCACTTAGGTAATGACTTCCCGTTCATTTGTTACCACTTATCAGACTACAGCAATATCTTGCTGGATAAAGTAAATTTCTTCAAGAAATGTTCCTAATTAGCTTGTAGAAAAGTAAAAAGATGATGCTAGTTTTCAGAGAGTGAGCTTAATGTAACTGAAACTTGAAACAAAGTTCTTAACATCTCTGCTTCATTTTCTACCCAAGCATATGTTTTCCATTTCTGCTACCAGAAAAACTCCAAAAATACAGGTAGGATACATATGCAAGCCATCCTCATGTTTTTCTAACAGTGGAGAAAATGAATCCTCCACAGCCTCCAGTGTGAGTGATATCAGAAGGTGATGGCAAATAGTGCAGCAACTGCATTATCAAATGTTTTACTTCTTTGGCACCAGAGTAGCTCTATGATCTCTGCACCCCGCCTGCAGGGTTGAGTGCTACCAAAGAGACTGAAGGGTTGTGGCTATTGGAATTTGTTTGGAGAAAACAATTTATGTTTCAAGGTTATCTAAGTTTCCATTAAGATTAATCAGAGCAAATGAGTTATGGGAAAGGAGAGCCTCAAACTTATGTCTCTGCACTAACAGCTGTAGTCAGAGCCAAAATTAGAATTAAAGTGTCTTAGATTTTTTTTGTGTGTGTGTCTCTCCCTGCACTTGCTAAAGAGTAGAATCCAAATCTTGACAGAGGCATGAACACACCATGCCTGGCAGATGCCGTGTGTAGATAAAAATGCCTGGATATGAAATTCAGAACTAACCAACATACTGAGCAGCACCTTAAACCAGCATATGCACAGCCAAGGAGGCTGGCTGGAGCTAGCCAGTAGGAAATACTGAGCAAAAGCAGAGAGTTGAAGTTGTCCTTGTTTTCAGATCCCAGGAAGGAAATGCAATAGATTTTGGATACTTGTAGAACTGTTTGCTCCCTGAGTGAGAAATCATTCTTGTCTTTTAATCATGGTTGATAGAAACATTTGAGAGATTGGAGAGCCAGGGCCAGTTTCAGCCTATGAATAAAGCAAAGCTTGTGTGTTTTCCCACGCACCCAGCAAGTCCCTTCAGCATTGCTGTGCAGGGAAGGAATCAGGGATGGTTCAGGTGCATTACTGCACCTTCCAGTCCAACTGTTGTGCTGTGGTGCAGAAAAGTGGCCTAGCTGATTTATAGTCAGAGAAAGAAAAATATCAAGAGGATAATTACTGCACATCTGCTGGTTAAGGTGTGCTAATGGAAGATGCAGTACCAGGTCCGGGCTCTCCAAGAAGTGTTTATGCATTTTACACTGACTTACCAGGTTTAGACAGTCATTTAGAAACACATTTCAGTGAAACCAAAACACAGATCTTCCAGTTCCCAACCAAGTGTCTTACTTCCCAAAACAAGTAGGGTCTGAGTTTTACATTCAGGGTAGGACAAAGCATCTAAAGCAGGACACTAAACTCAGCTAACAGCAAAACAGGGGGTTCAGTGATTTTTTGTCCTCCTCCAATGCAGCATCATGCACTGCAGCATCCTCATCCTCTTCTGAAGCATTTCATGAATGGTAAAATTGTCTCAAATGGGCAGACTTGACAGCGGGACATTCTCTCCGTCATGTGGGATTGGCCCCTAAGTGTGACAGGGTATGTAAAGCATTTTCCAATTTGCAGCAGACTCTAGCAGCAGTCAGGTGAATATTTTTTGGATCACATCTTTTTGCAGTAGCACCTTAATTACCCTCAAAGAAGCCCAAGTTTAGAAAAGCTCAGCTTTAGCCCAACTCTGGACCTGGTTCTTAAAGGTACACTTGCACCTAAATACAGTGCTCCAATTTTAAAAAAACTGAACAGGTTTTGGTTAATAGTTGCTAGTTGGATTTTGAGAGAGCTTGTGTGCAAGTCTAAGTAGAGGATATTTGACTGTAATAGTACTTTAAGCAAAACAATCTGCAAAAGCTGAGATACTGTGGTCAAACCCATCCACATTAAATGTTTCCTCTGCCAACTTGGTAAATATTCATCCAAGTAAATAGCTTGGAAAAATTAATTGGCCCTTGAGGAGTTGTCATGTAAAATTCGTATGCTAGATTCACAGTTGGAAACTGTGAAATAGAGAGTTTTCTGTTCCTTTTTAAGGGAAAATCTAATTCAGGAGTCAGTGAAGTGCCAGAATAATAAAACAGTTGTCAAAAAAGTAATATTACTTATTCAGATTGGGAAGCTGCAGGTTATTTGTCTTAATCTAAAATTCCTAATAGCACCTAACCATTAATTGAGGACATGGAACATGTACAAGTTAAAATGAAATATATTTGCCATATATTAAACATTTGCAGAAACTTATCCTGCTGTTCAAAGGGGAGCTGAGTGAATGATTGGGTTTTTGTCAATGAATGAAAAGAATGGAAAAATGAGATCCATTTAGATCAACAAGATATTGATCCTTGTAATCCCACTGCATTTTTGCCTCACTAGAGAGATTAAAAAGGAAGCTCAGTCTCACTGCTATCTTAGTACAAACATTAGGGAAACCTCACTAAAATGAATACATTATTTAAGAGAAATACGAATAGGATCAGAAGCAGAGGTTATTATAATTTTAAAATAATCCATAGTATATTGATAGTTGCTTTGTAGAGCAGGGCTGAATAGCCATCTTAGGAAAGAGAGGGAGCCAGCCACCTGTTGTGCCTATTGTTCATGCTCTACTTAAGGGGTTAGCTACTCAGATTTTGATTGGGAACAAATTCTTTCATGAAAAGAAATATAAAAACTAAAACACCCTCAGAAAGCTTTAATGAAAACTAAAAGTTATTAGATGCCTCCCAGAGAAAGAAAGTCTAATAATAATGGAAAGGGAGTTTGGCATGCTCAAACAAAGTCCTTAAAAAAGTGCCAGAGCACATTTCTGGATGGACTGATCCCATAGTCCAGAAGTTTGGTTCGCAGTTTGGGCCAAACTCTGATTTCCTCCTATTTAATGGGTTGTCAGAACCTTGGCAAACATGATAGCTAGGAGCTATTATCCTTGAATTTTTCAAGAAATAAGATGTGACAGTTCCTTTTATCATATTGATTATATTTTTCTCCTTTTCTGTAACAAAAGGAAGTGCTTTTACTTTCAGGCCTGATGGTGTCAAAATAATCTTGAATGTTTTAGTTAATTTAAATAGAAAAAGGTGCAAAAATGTGTGCATAATATCTTTAGGAAAAGTTTTTTACAAACTTTGCAGATATCCTTTATTAAGTATTACAGTAAAAACTCTTTCACACTATAAATTATACAGACTCACAGACTCTCATAATGTATGTACCTGTGTCTAATTTTAAAATTATTTGAATCACAGCAAAAATTATTTGCTAATACTCATTTAAGTTTTAATAGAGTTTTTATTAAAATAGATCTGCAAATTCCGTCATTTTATAAGAAGCTTAAATCGAGACCAGTGAAGAAGAGGGAAAATACTGTATTGCTCTGGGATATAGGCTGCTTTGGGAGATTATTTGTTCTCTAGCGATACCTTATTCTTGTCTCATTGCACACAGTCAGCTACTGCACTTCATCCCCTGAGGATGCCAGAGTTATTCATCCACATCCATCCAATGTCCTCTGTGATCAGATACTGATCACCAACAGTAACTAATGGTAGCTACTTCACTGAAGCGTATACATTGCCATAATCATCCTATCTAGGTATTCATCATAAATTTATCTGACCACATCTTCTAGTTAACAAGGATATGTAAAATGAAGACTTCTAATTGCTGTTAGCTATAGAAGCTAACTCCCTGACAGATGCTATCAGATACCAAAATAAGCAGGTTCAAACAGAAATCTCTTGAAAGTGGCTACTGAATTTGTTCTGTTTTATGCTTTAAATAAGGGAAATATATTAATGCCTCTTAATACGTAATATTTACTCCTTATAAGCACCGTGTTCCTGTATCCACAAAGGAAAAGAAAAAAAAATCTGGTCCCATTTCCTGGTACCATTCAGGAAAACCCCTAGCTACTGCATGAATGTATATTTAAGTAACACATTCTTCTTTCTGGAAAAATTTGGACAACCCTGTTCTGCGGGTTACAACATTAATACTTTGAATTCTTATTCTATATCATTCCCACTTTTTATGCACTGTCTGATGCTGATACTCAGGAGGTGTCACAAGATCTAGAGCTACATTTTGACAGAAATGCTTCCAGTATTATCAGAACTACCAATGGATTTCAGTTTATTTATTCCTCAAAAAAATTTACTAATTTCAGCTTTCATTAGTAAATAGATAAAAATAATCTCTTTAGAGCCTACTATGGTTTAAATCACTGCTGCCATGGGCCACAGGCAGTTCATAAAACGATAAGTGGCTGAAAGAGCTGAGGGTGTTTAGTCTGCAGAAAAGGAAGCTCCGGAAGAACTTATTGCTCTCTGCAACTACCTCAAACAAGGTTGTAGCCAGGTGAGGGTCAGGCATTCTGCTAAATATGAAGAGGAACTGACCTCAATTTGCACCATGGGAGGTTTAGCTTAGGTATTAAGAAAAATTTCTTCACTGAAAGGGTGATCAGGCGTTGGAATGGGCTGCCCAGGGAAGTTGTTAGGTCACCATCTGTGGAGGTATTTAAGATATGTGTAGGTGTGGCACTTGGGGACATGGTTTAGTAATGGATTTGGCTGTTAATCACTATACTAAATGTCATCTGGAGGTTACTGAATTTCTCTGAAAAGGACTTTTAAAGGAATTTTTAAAAAACATTTTAAAAGCCTGGAAAAAATAACTCCCACCTTGTCATTTCATTAACTCTTTTAAACATAGTTTAATAGGTAAGGTGCAATTTGTTGTTAAAATATACACTAATTTTTGCTATTAAAACAAAGAACATTTGAGCCCTACAGTCACCTTGCCTCTGGCCAGCAATCTCCACCCTTTCCCTACATCTTCTTTGTGCTCTCTTTTCTGGCTCCTCTGAGCACGTAGTTCACTATGGGAATGTTTGCCCAGATAGCATTGCTTGCTGCAATGGTTGGGGAAAAGCCAGAAGGAGCGAGGGGAGAAAGCATTATGCAGCTTGCTGAACCGAGTAGTTAGTGTAGCAAGGGAAACTGCCAAGACGAGGAGAATGGTCTGGTCTCAGAGAAAGTTGTAATGGTTCCATCACCAGATCTAACAGTCCTGTTTTGACTAATTTCTGATTTTTGGTTTTACCTCTAAACTCTTTTTTCCACCTATTATTGTGTTTTGTATAATGTAAAACAGTAGTTTTTCAGATGATTATCTACCTTCTATTTTCAAACTTCTGCAAAAAGTTTTAAGCAAAATCTTTTCAACCCATGCACTAAATGATCTCTATGGCCAATAGTAAGTCACATAAATAAACTATAGAACATTGTCTTCATTAGGAGTTATTGCGGAAGTAGTTTCTGTGCTAGAATACAGTTCTTATATAATCTGAGAAGTTCAAGTTCTCATTTCAAACTGCAGTGGATTATATATAGTGAATTGGAATCAATAAAACAGAAGTCCTCTGGTACGTTCTATCCCTTCAATGATTTCTCCCAAGTCAACTTTGTATAAAAGAAGCAGAATATCTTAACTACTTATGTCTCTAGGTTTTTTGTTGCTTAGATTACAAAAGAGTCAATAGATAGAAGAGTAATTTTGCATTTTGTACTACTCTTTTTTCTTTACTCACTTTGTCTAAGATATTATGGGCATTTTATTCAGGTAAAATCACTCCTGCTACTCACTTCCAAGGATAAAATTATTTCAGCTTGAACTTTATGTAAACCTAGACACATGAACCAGGAGATTATATTCAAGGTTAAAAATATAAGTATGGAACTCATAATTATCTCCAGAGATATAATTATATGATGAGGAGAGGTGTTTTAATTGCTGTCCTAGATAAGGATCGCATATAACTATGTACAAAGCTGCAGTTAGAACAATGAAATTGTAAAAACAAAAGAAAAGGAAGTCCCCAGACCCCTGAACAATTTCAGAAATTCTTTTTATATACATAGCATATCATTCTCCTTCGCTTCCTTTGGCTTAAAAGTAATTCCTAGAAAATGCCTTGTGCCACTCAATATTTAATTTTAGTTTGTTTCCAAACTGAACAGTTCTTTCAGGGTAACATATTGCTGAGTCCGCACACAATTGAAATTCAATACAGGAAATTTTGTTACATTAAAAATATAATTTGCCTTAATGGTTTTCCTATTTTAAACTTTGTCTGCATCCGCATATTTCTCAGTATGTTCTGTTTCAGTGGGATATCCAGGGAAGCTCTCTCTAGAATGAAGACAAGAATTCAGCTTCTTTTCCTTTTTTTTTTTCTTTTAATAAATTTCTTCACCTAAAACTATGAAAACCATAGTTTTGAAAGGCCCATGCATTCTGGAAACAATAAAAGTGCTCCTGTTTTTGCAAAGAGTTTTAAAATTAAGAACTAGTGAGTCTTGTGAAAATTTCCTCTCCCTCTGCTTCAACAGTCACCACAGAACATAATAGTTTGATACCAATATTTTCAGTTGTTTTCAATTTTTTGCAGACTACTAGTGAAATGCCCAACCAAACAAAAAAGGGCAACTAAAGGGAGGACTACGGAAAATATGTAGAAAAATCAAGGGTATGTCTAACTTAGTTTTTCTCTATCCTGGCTTTATCTGCCTTTTTTGTAGATCCAAAGTACATTGATTATAAAGCCTTTCATATCTATTTCCTTAGATAAACCATTTCATTAATCAGCATAGCCAATTATGTCTGTTAGCTTCAGTGAATTATGAATTATGAATTATGAATTATGGTACCAAGCAATAGGACAAGAGGCAGCGGGCAGAAAGTGATGCACAGAAAGTTCCACCTGAACTGGAACAGATTGCCCAGAGAGGTTGTGGACCCTCCCTCACATTCAAGAACCATCTGGACACAATCCTGTGCCTTGTGTGCTAGGATGACCCTACTTGAGCAGGGGTTTGGACCAGCTGACCCGCGGTGGGCCCTCCCAACCTGACATCCAAAATTTTAATGAATTAATGAATGAACAATTAAAAAGAAAGGATTTTTTTTCCTACACATCGTTACCTATTTTTCTACCACAAATAAAGATAGTGATCAGAGTGCCACAGTGCGCCAATCAATTCCAGTATTTAGCTGTATATTTATTAGTTTTACGTTTTCCCCTTCAAATTAATTTCTCTTTATTCTTTTCATTTGGAAAAGGGAGAATAGAAAAATTTTGTTCTGTTTTCCTGGAACAATATTTAGTAGCTTATTACAGTTCTTACAGTCTCAGTCTTTCAAAACCTCTTAACATTTTATGCAACAATAAAGAATCTGTAGCTTCAGTTCCAACTGAAAAATTACAATGAAAATCTATCTTCTCTACTTTTGTTTTGCTGTGTTACCTTCTAACACTCTTTCTTGGTTTGTTATTCTTTTAGAATCCTTGAAAATATCATTGCGTGCACCTATGGTCAGGTGTGCTTTATCTATAATGCTGAATAGGAGGGGTTCAGGGGTTGATTTCTGCCCTCAACACTAAATGGAATGCGTGACCTGATAGCCAAGAGCCTTGCAGACTTGTCACATCCATAGTGTATTCATCCTGTGGTGAAATAGGTATAGGGGTCCAAAACACAATGAAAACGGGAGCTAAAAATTAAATTGTGCAGATAATTATGGGTTCCATAGGCAAGCTCAATTCCAGGATGTGTTATTTATCTTTACAGTCATTGCCACTGGAATGGCAATCTTCCAGTGTACATCATGAAGATTGAATGTCAATCTGAGGTAGAAAGCACTTGAAAAAGAGACGGGAAGTAAACGAAGATTTGTCTTCATAAAGTCATTCCCAGCAGAGATCTTTATAGCTAATCCATTACTGCCCACAATTAATACCTAACAAGGAGGATAACTGGGAACTTAGAAGGCATACTACTATACCACAAGATGAATAATAATTATATTATTCAATAAATTATTTTTTAAAATTTCATAATCAAATCAAACCAACAATTTATATGACTGAAAATGTAAGTTGGCTCAAGGCAATGGATGAAATCCAGCTATTTTAAGGAATTTTGCACAGTAGTTAAATCATTGTGTACTTGGAAACAGTGGATTGTAATACCACAACAATACTCTATGCATATTGTATGTTAATGTGTATGTGATAGGAATATGGGAAGGGTGTGAAGGATTTTTTCCACTATGCAAGATTTTAAATAGCTTCTTTGTAAAACCTGCAAAGATCAAGATAGAAAGACAAGTAACATGTAAAAGTAACCCTCAGGAAATTATTAATTACAGGTCTTCTCTGTCCTGGGTGTTTATGATAATGAAAACACAACAATGACAATTAATTGTGAAAGCTACAACTGAGATGTCACCACCGGATATAGAAACAAACGAAGACAAGAAAAAGCAAGCTTGAAGTTAATCAAGAGAGGACAGAAAAATAAATGAAGTGTGAGACATATTTAAGTATCATAAACATTTTCCATAGTGTTGATTTGCTAGGAAAACTTAATCATTACTGGGGCTACACCCCAGGCGTACACTTGAGACTAAATAATGAGCACATTTAGTCAATGAAACAAGTGAAAATAAGGTTTCCCCAAGAGAAGAGACAGGAAATCTATTCCTTCCCAGCAAAATGATAAATAACCTACCATTAATGTCCCAATGGAAAATGCTACAGAAAGGTCATAATGTAATAGCTTATTCCTGGATTTCCAATGAAGGACAAAAGAAAAAACTTTTTTTTATATATATATAAAAATAAAATGTAGACATAGATATATAAAGAACTTGGAACAAAACAAGCTAAAAAATAGAAAACCAGAAAGGAAACAGAAAAGCTGTGTATACAAGATTTTATAATAATCTCTTGCCATAAAAGCATAGCACCTCAGTGAAATTGTTGGCACTGCCATTTTGCCCTCTGTGAAAGTACAATTGCTTCTTATTTCAAAAAGAAATGGTTATTACTTCAATAAAACTAGGCTGAAAATTGGAAGTCTTTCCTGTACCTTAAAACAAGTTTGATTATAGAATAGTCTTCCCAAAGAAGCAATGAGTAGAGCCAGCTTCATGGTTTTCCAGAGGTATGCAATCATTTTTCTGAACAGGATATGTTCCAGGGTTCCTCAACCCAGGGGATACTTTCCTCTCTTTTGAATTTTCACACCAATGGTGGGGCCATCTGCCAGGCTGTCTGTAGCCATTGCTCTTACAAACTAAAACTCCCTGGCAGTAGCTTTAAAATACAGACCCCTGAACAAAGAGAAAATGGAGAAGGCAGAAGGTCTTGAGTTTAGCTTTACAAAAATGCAGATGGTACACACAGTCACTAGAGAACTCACATTTTCAGATTTGAAAAGGAGAAGGAAGACATCATTACTGGGGGGCGGGGGCCAGAAGACAGTACAAGGAGTTCAATTTTTGGAGAATTGTGGCAGTGGTTATAATGGCCAGAACATGGTGAAGCTGACCTCATAGACAATGCCCTTGCTAGCACCGCTAATTATATCACTGGCAACAGTGTTAGATGAATGATGATAATTCACTCAGCCTGATGCATTCAAGAGGATTTTTTTCTAACTTTACATTGTACCAGCTTTAATCTGAGGATAAAGGACATTTTTGCAATTTAAGTGAACTGCCCACTGAAACTGGAATGTCTAATTTCTCTATAATTATCAACAAAAGTCTCGGCTAAAAGATTTTGTTATTTTAATTTTGGCAGACATAGGTCTAGACATGTGGCTTCTACAAAGAAAATTTCCCATTCCAGTATCCAATAATTGCAGGCATTTAACAGCATACTTCCACAAGAGATGTTGGTGATTGCTTTAATGCATGAAGGAAATTAGCCATTTAGCTAGGAGCAAGCAAGCAAAAAGAAGGGAACATTTCCTTCACATAAAAAGTTGACATTCCTGTTTCATCATTGGTACACATGGACAAGCTGATAGCCAATTGTTTTCCAAAGTATCATCAGCCATTCATGTTTTCCAGAAAGGTTCTGAAATATGTGAAGGCTGTCCCGTGACCATAGGAACACTGAAAGTTTATTTTCTCTATTGAAGACCTGTATTCCCACCATGTACTAAAAGAATCCTACTGAGAGCAACCAAAAGCTCCCATAATCTTCAGGCAGGTGCTTTTGAAAAGAAAGTAAGACTAAGCTAAAGCAGAACATTTCACAAAATATTTGCTCTCAGCTTTCAGCTATCAGCTTACCTAGCTGGGACAGAGCTTGTACTTTTGTACTTGTCTAGGTGTGATTAGTAGCTCTTGAAAGACATTTCATCCATGAGGGACATTTTGTACTAGTTTATGAAACGATTTGCTATTGTGTTACGTAAAGCATTGAATGGAAATGAACTCCCAAATTAAATTTGCTGTGTATGAAAAATTCTACTCATCTGCCTGTTTTTTCTACTGTGAGGAAAACCTATCAATATTTTGTAATACCTTCTCTGGGTCATCCATGATTTTATATCCTTCTTCAGTGCCTCTCTCCTCAGCTGGCTCATCTTCAACTGGTGAGTCCTTACCAAACTGATCTCTTCTCCTGCAGAAGTGTCTCTATCTGTGCTCCTTTTCTCCTTATTTAATACTTTTCTGTAACTGGTTGCAACAGGCTGTGATAGAAGATATCTCAAATCATGGAACCATGTAAAGAAAGAAGCAGAAGAGCAATATTTATTATATGTCCAGAAGGCAAACTGCTATGCTACCAGTTTTGAAGATGCTACTTGTCTACCCATCCATAATATATCAACAGAAACCACACCTCTTATATCATTGCATTATTTGTCTGTGGAGCACACTCTCTACATCTTACCCAGCCAAATTAAAATAACAGCAGAATTTGTGGTCATGAAGAAACCACAGTATTCTGACATTTTGTTTCAATTGAGTGGAAATAAAAATAGGAATTAAAGTAAACGTTTTCTGATCAAGAAATTTCATTTTACATTTTTTCAGAACTATCAAAGTGTTTTATAGTTGTGGTCCCCTTTGATAAGATTAAAGCACTTCTTTGATGCAATGTAGCACTTCTTTTTAACTGCAACACTTCAGCTTTTATTTATCTTCATCTCACTGTACATAACAACATTAAGATCAAAATGCAAAAGGGGAAATTACCTTGACCTTGTCAGAATGAAATTTTTCAATGCTATCTAATAAAATTATAAACGGTTTATTAAAATTTTACGTTAATTTCCACAAGACACTTGGACTTCCATGAATCAATGCACTTTTGAAGAATGCTGTTCTCACATCAAATGGTTGACCAAGAGTAATTATTATTCTCTCTCTCTTTCACATAGGTGTTGTCAAGAAAAAGCATATTTCCTATTAAATGAGATGCAGAGAGACTGAAGTACTTGAGGAGCCCTCAAAGACCTTATGCTCATAATATAGATGCTAAAATCTTCATCCCACCATCTGTCCAAAGCTTACAGTGCCTGAAAACTCTAAGAGACAAGCATAGGAAAACCTTGTTTGCAGTTTTAGATACTATATTCTTAGTATTTAATTTCACCCCTAACCAGCAGTGACTACTGTACAATGAAAGTGGTAGAAGGAAAGGCAGTTCCTTAACTCAACTACTTAAATTCTTCATTATTTGTATTAGTTTAAACTGATACAGGAAAAGAGCCTGGATGAACAGGAGTATTTAACATTACATTACTTTTAACACAGGGCCAGTGTAAGCCATTCCAGTCATCCCTTGATCGTTTTTGTAAGCTCAGCTTATTGCTGAAGCTCGCAGCTTGCCCTGGACTATGCAGAACATCAGCTCTTTGAAACTGGACTGTAAAATAGATGACCTAAACTATCTCTTGGAAATTAAAAGTAGCAGACTGGGACAGTGGCAGGACTAGAAAAATCTGACACTCATATAACTTTATCCTACAACACCAGACTGAAAAATCCATGGCTTTAGGGACTATTTTTAATTATGGTCTCTATGTGCAAAGCTGCACAGACTGCTTGTAGCAGCACACCTGATGCGACAAATTTTGAATCATAGAATGGTTTACGTAGGAAGGGACTTTAAAGATCGTCTAGTTCTAACCACCCCACAATGGGCAGAGATGTCACCCACTAGATCAGGTTGCCCAGGGCCTTACCCAGTCTGCCCTTGGGGATGCTTCCAGGGGTAGGGCATCCGCAACTTCTCTGGGAAACTGGTTCTAGTGCCTCACTGCCCTCTGAGTAAAGAATTTCCTCCTAAGTTCTGATCTAAATGTCCCCTCTTTTAGTTTAAAACCATTTCCCCTTGCCCTATCACTATTTGCCCATGTAAAAAGTCACCCTCTCTCTTTTTTATGAGCTCTCTTTAGTTACTGGAAGGCTGCTAACTGTTTCCTTGGAGTCTTCTCTTCTCCAGGCTGAAAACCCCAAACTCTCCAAGCCTGTCTTCATAGGGGAGGTGCTGAAAAAACTAACTCGCCAGAAAAAAAGGTGAGGCAGATTTTTACCACACTGAAAATCTCAGGCAAACTCAGTGTAGAAAGCACAGACAAGGAGGTGTGGGTTGGACCCCACTAGCCCCTCGGCTCCCTCCTTGCCAACCCCACAGCTGATCTCACAGGCAGACCAGAAACCTGATCTGCAGCCAGTAGTATGGCTCCTAGTTTGTGGGCAACATACTCCACAAAGCATTTCTGAAAATGTCATGACTCAGTCTGTTCAGTTACTTTGGCTCCAAGTCTCTCATTGACCAGGTCAGAGATTTGATGAAGGATCAGCCTAAAGGTGGTAGGATGACTGCATTGCCCTTTTTATAGCCAAGTGGGAGAGGGTTTCTAGTGGACTGAATAGAACACGTTAATGGTTTTTTTCCCAGTGTAATATGATAGTATAACATAAAAAAGCTGAAGACCGAAGCTTTAGATGATGCTGATAATATTTTTTTTTATTTTCTTAATTAACTTTTCCTGCTGTATTGCATAGCACGAAACAACATATGTTCTGTGAGCTCCAACTGTTCTCCACCTACCTTCTTTCCCAAAACGAAAACAAAGGAGGAAAAATGTAGAGCTATTTCACTTATACATACCACATATTTTTGATAATTGACCTAATCTTAGTCCCGAAGTGTAGTGTTGAAGTTTTTGCTGAATTCTGGAACTTTTAGTGAATGACTTCTTTCTGAGGTTATCTGGTGCATTCATCTTGTTCCACTTTATTCATAAAAGAGCAGAATGTTCTAAGTATAATTTGAGCACCAAAACATTATGTATTTCTGAGGTAAATAAAGGTCTCCTAATGATATCAAGAAAAGGTGGAGATATGTCAGAGATTATTCCAACTACTGTTTCTTTACTAGCAGCTTTGCCAAATGGGGTTTCACTGAGGTAGATAGCTTTATTCTGTGGTGACAGAAGACTGGGTCTTCTCTAATGTTGGCTGGTGCAAGAGAAGAAAAGAGCTAGTGCTTTGGGACTTGACTGGACCTCACACATTATTTATAACCTGTGTGCGTATAACTGTGTCTGCACAGTTGGATAAAATTCTCACCTAGAGAGTAGATTTGCATTCTCCTGCTCAGACATGACTAAAACAGATTTTTCAGAATCACTCTTGGTTGCAATCATGTTGTAATTATTGCTTTCAGTCAGCAGAAACTTCCAGGGCAAAAAGTCTAGCAGGAACAATCCCTAAAAAATTATTTACCAAAAGTTGAAGTTTTCCTTATTGAGAAAAAAAAAAAGAGAATAATACATTATAAAAAATTCATCAAGTTGTACATTAAGAATCAAGTCTTGAAAATTAGGAAGAAACTCTTCCCTGTTTAGAGACAATAATTTTCACATGGTGGGAAATCTGTCTCACAGACATTCAACCAGGCATTTATGCAGAAAGACAAGCTTTCCTCCTGGTTAGTGAGATCTTTGAGAATCTCTGCATTGTATTGCAGTTCTTATTTTGCACTGACAGAGTCACTGAAACACATTTTTCCAAGGAAATTATAAACATAATTAATCTCTTTAGAAAAAAAATATATCTCTTGATATTCACATATCCTCTCTAATACTTTTAAGTTTGCTGCGTTTGCTTTCTAAGTTGCATAAAAATAAATTCAAATATTTGTCTATTATTTCAGTACCATCTAGCAGTTTTTCTCAACTATCTCAGCTCTACGTGCATGTCATACATTACCTGTCTCTGCACATAACTGTATCATTCACCACAACTTTTAGGTTCTTTTATCACATCTTGGAGTAATGGTCTGAATAATTTTTCTTTATATTTCTCTAGCTCTACTTTGACTGCTAAGATACATTTATGGTGTTTGCTTGCGTTGCTTTTGTAGTTTTTTGTCTACAGTTTTGAATGCACCTCTTTTTCCTGTTATGAAATGTTCTTTGCTTTTGTAATTTTTTTGTCTACAGTTTTGAATCCACCTCTTTTTCATGTTATGAATTGTTCTTTTCATTAGAAAATACCTATGATGTTTATATTATCATTAATGATAATCTCAAGATGGAAAAGGCTTTTGTGTATAAGTTGGTAGGTGTACTGAAAAAAACTCTTGTTATTCAAGCTGAAGTCAATAAAAGACAATTTCTAAACACTTGTTATACTTTAGGATTATTCAAAAATATTAACATAAAATGTGCAAAACTTCCAAATTTACATGCCTTGTCTTCCAAATAGAAAGTTATTTGATGCCTACTTAATAGACAGTACAATTCAAAAGTCCCCAAAAATGAAATATTTGTTCATCTTTCATTGGATTTTATCAGTAAAGCACAAATATATTTCAATTAAGGGAGTATATTTATGTGAGTAAGCATATACTGTACTGCTAGAAATATCTGATGCAGGCATTTAGGCTTGTCAGTAACATAATGAATATATCTTGTCATTATAAAGAGTTCAATGGATGTCTTTATGCATTATAATTATAGCTTTACATTCCCATTGGACAGCTCATATAGAAATGATTCCTGGTTATAAGTGGCTGTTATATTAAAGTGAAATGCAGGAGCACTTCAGAAGTAGCAAGACTTATAGGAGGTGAAGGTGAAGTTACAGCCATAATACATTTTTTAGTTCTTTGGTCACTTTCTACATAATTATGTCTTTATGACACTTGTTTGCAGTAACCTATTAGTGGTTGGAAAATGTGATGATTTTTCCTGCTCGTGTTGGCAATCGCTCCTCCGGGAAATAGTTGATAATAGCCAATCACAACAATTGATTTTTCTCTGCAGTATTATATCAAAATCATTACTTTTTAGTCACCTTTATTCTTGTTCTTCATTGACAGCAATTGTGAAACATCAGACCGGTTACAGTATAAACCAAAAAGACATTACTGTACTATGTATGTTTTATAGTCTTATTCTTAACATTTTTTCCTGCATATTTTTAGACATCTTTTAAGTGAACAGTAGTCACTAGGGATCTCATCCAATATTTGGGGATGTCTAGGAGCAGGATCCAGAGGGGTTTAGAAAAACACCTTTATAGCAGAAGCTATTCCTTTATTAATGTAATAATTATTGGGATATTTTTATGAGATCTATGCACTTGAAAAGTTTTAGGATGAAGCTGCTTACATAGCAAAGGCTACCTCCTTTATGCTGAAACTGCTGATTTCACGTGATTAGGTGTTTCCCTTTATGTAACACTTACATATTCTCCATTTCTGTGTAGGACAAATGAAATTTCTGTACTTGGCAATATGTAAACAGCTTTTCTGTCTGTCAAATAATGTCTCACTGCTTCTGACAATATGTACTTCCAGCTTCATGGAACCATCCAACAATATTTGACGGCCAATTCAGTTCAATTTTATTGAAGCTGTCATTGTCATTTTTGTAGTCCCCTTCCTCCTCCTCTTCTTCTGAGAAAACACAAGTGCTCAATATCCTTAGTCAATGTTGTTTTATTTCTTACTAAAAGCAAAACTGTTTTTCCTTTAGTACTAAATCTATACTAAAAGCTCCACAATTTCAGAGTTTGATTTTTAAAAACTGAATCTGTTTGGTTGAAAATAGTACACAGGTGCCCCATCTAATGTATGGGAAAGGTTAAATATCTAGTGTTGCATACAGTTGAAAAAAACTCCACACAACAACAATCTCAGAGCAAATTGAATAAGCATCCCCCTCTATTAGGCAGCTGAGAAATGTGAAGACAGTAGGACATTTTAAATCACACAGTTTTCTGTGGTTCTCAGTGCTGCTGGGTAGGGAGCCACTTCACTTGAGTTATGTGCCTTGAGTCTCTTCCCCAAAGGTAGATGTTTGTACCCTCTGCTTTTCGTCCTCAAATTTAGCTATTTTTTTTCTTCCCAAGTACATCTGAAAAAAGAGAAACTAATCAGGTTAAGAGAAATATTCAGGAATAGAAGAGGTTCAGTTCCCTTTTGCCCACATCTGGCTTTGAATCTCTTAGACAAATGGAGAGGAAACAAGTTTCTTAAACTTTGGTTGAAAACTTGGAAACACATTCCTTTTAAATTGGTGCTAGATCTTTGGGCAGTATTTACATGCCCAGGATCCCTTAGCGTTACCTACAAAGGTTTCACAGCTCATAATTCAACATTAATCTTGATGACATTTCATTTCCTAACTTGTCTAATGTTAATAAAAAGCCACAACACATTATGTTCTCAATTCAATGGAATGAATAACCTCTAATATATGTTTATGTCTCCTGCTGACCTGTATGGTTAGTATCCTAAAACAATTATAAGTCTAATAATGCTAGATATAATAAAAAATATTATTTTTAGCCTTTGTCTTATTTAATACATTTACAGCTTTTTCTTTAATTCCCTTTAGACTTGTTAAGTCTCATTTTTTTTCCATATGAAGGTGGGTGGCTTCTCACACAGCACACTTCTCTGTACTTTTCTGAATATTTCTCTGGCTTAATTTTAGATATATTACACCTCATAGGCATTTCCATATACTTACCTATTAATTCCAGTAGAACAGGAAAAGACTTCTTAAAATTATTAGGAGTTAATCTAGATGTTAATTCATCCTAGTATAGTAGTCCTCTCAAGAGTTTCCATCTAATAAGAAAATCTAGCACATCTATTAATAAAAGATTCTGGAATTAAAGTAGACAGTCCTGATGTCCCAAAGCCCTAGATGGCATAACAATGTCTAGAAAAGAGGAAAACAAAGAAGGACAAATAAAGAGCTTTTTCTTGCAGGGAAAATAATATGCTGATTCCTTACGGCAATGTAATTAAGAGCTCCTATAGACCTGTGATATGTTAAAGAATAATTATTAGTACTATTTTAGTGTTGGACCATAAATATGTTATTGTAACAATGCACCACTTAGCTCCTTGGAAGTAAATTGGGAGTTAAATGATGACCCTTCCAAAGGTGTTTTAAATTAAATGTTCCTTCAAGAACTGTTGCCAAGCAGTTAACTTTCTTGGATTACTAGAGAAGTTTTTTTTCTGACTCTTTTTTTTAGATGTCTCTTACACAGTTCTCTTCAGTATCTTAATCATGTCTCTTTGTTACTATCTTCTTCATCCTGCCTTCTTTCTTTATTTTCTTCCTTCCTACCAACTAATATTAGCAAAAAAAAAGCACCTAGTTTTTTGGACTTCTTCTTTCCTTCATACTTCTTTTTTTTAATTTCTTTCTTTACATAACAACCATGTTCAAGTAATCTCTGAAGGAATCATGAGCCTTGTCTCCTACAGTACCTTCTACCAGGAATTTCCTTCTCTTATTGCAGCACTCCCAAGCAGCTATTTTTCAATTCTCCAACATGCAACACTAGTAGTGAGTGTGTGAGAAAAGTGGTGTGGAAGAAAGAAATTTTATTTTAGGTATTTGGAACCTTACTTGTAATAGACGTATATTTCCCACGTTCCTCTGGTTTTTTTTTTCATGAAAGACAAGTTTTCTTGCCTTATATAAAATATATTAGAATAAAATATAATAGTTCGATTGGAAGGACCTAGAACAATCACCTCATTGTTATGAACCTATGTAGCGGGTTTGGTTTGCAAACCGGGCAGAAACACCAATTTAGTGTAGTGGTTTGATCACATGCTTTTCACTTTGTGAGATAAGGATGAGAAGAAAATGCAAAGCAGGTCTAAAACTTTAAAGAATATAAAGAAGTTTATTACTAACAGACTTTAAAGTAACAAGAAATAAAAAGAAGTGAAAGCAAAACCCTCTTCCCTCCAGCACTCTCCAAGCAAAAGCTCCCCCTCCCCC
>VZTE01006155.1:0-19287 GCA_013397775.1 Eulacestoma nigropectus | reverse complement strand
GCTTCTCCCTCAGGAGACCGGGAACCAGAGAGACCCTTCCTGTCCTTGCACGGGGTTTAAATATGCAAAATTCACAAAAGCGCATTGGCTTAAAAGCTTGTCAATCAACTCAGTTTCAACCCATGACATCCTATTATTTAAATTATTAGAGAGATGCTTCTGCCCAAATTAAGGTGCAAACAAGACCCTATGCTGAAGTCAATAGTATGGATTTTTACTTAACAGTAAATGTGAGGTAGAGAGAGATAGGGAAAGAGAAGGGTGTGGAGAGAGAAAGACAGTGACAAAGAAAGTAGAGAAAAATATAACCATTCACATAGATTCTGATGATGTCCTATTGGTCCTCTTCTAGTCTTCTCAGTGGCTGCAGTCTTGTTAAAGTAATGTTTGCAGACAGTATCCATCAAGTGGAGAGGGGCAAAGAGACCACGGATTACAAAATCTGTTGGGTTTATATTCACTCAGTTTCAGGCGGGAATGCCCAGGCACCTCCTCTGGAGCACAGTGTTTCGCGTTGGATGATGTGATGTTATGGATCACAGAACATTTTACGACTCTCACATCTTCTAAGATGTTGCAGCTATCTCTTCAGCTTAGTTGAATCAATCATGACCCATCAGCTGAGATGAATACCTTCACCCCACGTGTGAATATCCTGCTACTTGGGAGGGGAATATTCACAGATGAGTCATTATGTAAGGGAGAACATTAGCATGATAAGAAGGACTTTTCCCACATCACAGGATTTCCTTCTTATCATTCTCTTCCCTTATCTGGAAATCCACCTTGTAGCCTTAGATGTGCATGCCCTTTCTGCACCTGAGAGACCATTCTGTGCATCACTACCAAAGCACCCAGTGGATGGTTTAAGCCATTAGTAGCAATAGTCCAGTCTCTTACAGCATAGACTCTTACAGAGGTTACTGCAAGTGGATGGGTGTTTGAGTCATTAACCACGAGCAGTGCAGTCTTTCACACTCATCCAACTACCTGACCAATCACGGGCTGGCCGACAGATAAAGCATGTTATTTAGAGCATTGTCCAAATGACTCTTGAATGCTGATGAGCTTGGGGCATCATCCACCTCTCTATGAAGCCTATTCCACTGTTTGACTACGCTCTCTGTAAAGAAATGCTTCCTAATGTCCAATCTAAACGTCCCCTTATGAAGCTTTAAAACATTCCCATGTGTCGCATCACTGAATGCAAAGGAGAAGAGATCAGCACCTCTCTCTACACTTCTCCCCCTCGGGAAACTAGGGAGTGTGAGGTAACACTTTAGCTTCATTTGATGTAATATAGATAAATCTCAAGTCCTTACCCACTTCTCACAGTAGATGTCTTCCCTCCCTTTCAGCTAATTTTTTGTCCTCCTCTGGATACATTCAAGGACCTTCAAATCCTTCTTAAATCATGGGGCCTGGAACTGCACACATCACTCAAGGTGAGGCCAGATGAATGCTAAATACAGTGGTGTAATCACCTCTTTTGACCAGCTGGTTATCGTTGTTTAGTGCACCCCAGGATGTTTGCCTTCTTGGCTGCCAGGATTCACTGCTGATCCATGTTGATCCTGCTGTCGGCCAGCACCGCCATGCTTTTGTTAATTTCTGCAGGTCTGCTCCCCAGCCACTCCTCTTCCAACTTGTGCCTGGCCTATGTACTCTGTCCTATGAGCAGAATCAGGCATTTGGACTTCTTTAATTCCATGCCACTGATGAATGCCCAACTCTCCAATCTATGCAGATCCCTCTGCAAGGCCTCTCATCCCTTAAGAGAGTCAGTAGCACCTCCCTGTTTGATATTGTCAGCAAACTTGCTAAGAGTGCATTCAATTCCTACATCCAGATCACTGATAAAAACACTGAACAGAACAGGCCCATGACTGAGCCCTGAGGGTCGTTGCTGGTGTCACCAGCCAGATGTAGCTCCATTCACTACAACCATTGGAGCTGCATCATTCACAGCTTTTGCCCTGTGAACCTACTCATCCCACACTCTGAGAGCTTGTCCAGAGAGATGCTGTGAGGGACAGCATCGAAAGTGTTACTACAAACAAAGTGAATTGGGCTCTCTGTGAATAGAATATGCAAAACAGACACTATAAAAATACCCAGTGTTTGCTCACATATCCACCAGCACGAGGGAACAAAGACAGCAGCTGCAGGTAGCTGGGCATGCCAGTTGATAGGATAGAACAAAGAGCTCTAATCTGCTTTGTACCAGGCTGCTTCCCAGTCACTTCTTGTGGGCATACTACGTCAACAAACCTGGTTATGGATGTTAGGTAAAAAAAATAAATGCTGAAAAAGCAAACAAACAAACCAAAACAATAACAAAACAAAAAACTGCTACAACAAACCAAACAAAAAGACCAAGCACCCTCCCCCTGCCCTACACTAATGAAGTGTAGGAGGATTTCTTTTTTTGTTTTTAATGTAGAACCATAAATTTAGTCTGAGTGGAAATACAGCTTCTGATGGAAAACAACTTCATGAAATGTCTTTTTTTCCTGTTTTTCTAATAACAACAACATTATTCTGAATGCATTGCAAACCAAGACTTTGTTCCTGCTTGCACTTCATATTCATGAAAGCCTAACTAAAAATGTGAAGCTATTATATTGACAAGGTTATAACATGAACACTTAATTCCATGGTATTGCACATCCTACAGATTTGTAAAAATTTAAAAATGGTTAGTCAAGTGAACTTGAAAATATATGTTTAAAGTATAAGAGTTGTTGCATGTAATATTCTCCTCTCCTGAAAATACCAATTCAAATTCAAGTCAAATCACTGGTGGCTAATCAGCGTCAATACTATTTTTCCTTTATCATACCTTTAATCTTAATGTAAAGTCACTAATATTTAGCATAAATTATGGCAGGATTTTTAAAAAGCTAACTAGTCATTCAGAAATCCATTATAATCTAAGTGAAACTGCCTCATTGCCCCCTCTGTATTCTCGGTACTGTAAACAAACAGCTGCTGTGTAGCAGTCTTTAAGAACTTCTTGTTTTTGTATGCCTTTTGTTCCTTCAAAGTAAAGGCACTTGGGAAATGAAGTCATGACTGCCATTTCATGGGTCATTCTAGCTGGTTGCCTTCCTGTTGGGAAGATGTCTTTAACAGTCTACACCTTAGGTAGTAATCCCTACCTCTTTTTGTAGTCACTGGGGAGAAGCAGATGCTTTTAAGTAACAATTCACCTCGTCTTAAGGCAGACATCTAAGGTAAATAAGGTCAATCACATACTTCTGGGGTCTATTTCTTTCCCTTGACACTAAAGAGATCTTATGCTGTCCCTTTTAGAGGTTAGTGTAGATACTGTGTAATAGTTCAGAGTTTCTGTCTGATTTGCTACTTTATTTTTTCATTTCCACTTCAGTTTATACACTGATACAATCTCATCAGTTGTTGTTTTGTCACTTCTGTTCACCTACAACTTTGTACTAACAGCCAGAATTTAATTCTGTAGGTTTTTCTATTCTTAAAGCAATGATTCCCGGAATTTGAGGAATTTTACCTCCAGTTAAAAGGATTCTTGTCAAAAGCAAAATTGATGGGCTAAATTTTAGAACTCAACATTAAATGAAGTACCAATAAAACCCATTTAATTAAATGATCCCACCTTTATGTTCACTTAACTATAGTTCTGCATTGTAACTGAGATTTGATAAAGTAGTAAGAGTGGTAGTTTCTGAGACTGATTGTGAAACTGAATGATTTATTTTAAATTTATGGCATGGTAAGATGCTAACTTAATTCATGCAACTATTTTATCTTTTAGAAGACCTTCCTAAAATGAAGCTTACAATGAACTCACTAAACAACTTATTTTTATTCTGTTTCTCAAATTAGCCCAAGATTATACTTCCTATAATATCACTCCACTTACATTAAAAATAAGCATTAAAAAGAAATGGATGTTTGTCAATTTTGTGGATGGCTCCATCAGACTGACTTCAGAATTTATAAAAGGACTGGTTACAGCTTTGGCTTTAGCAAAATATATTGATGATACAGTATTTTTTAAGTTTATTTTTTATGTAATTAAAACTACTTAATTTTCAAGAAAGAAGGCAATTCAGTATTTTTCCCAGAAATAAAAGCAAATGCAGGCATTAGCTATCAGTTTCAGAAATGTCAATTCAAACATCCAAAAACTTTGCAAATTCCACTTCCATAACATATATTCTGCAGTCACCCTATTCGGAAACAGTCATATTAATCTTAGCCATAACTGCATATCACTGAAGTGTCCATTTAAGATAGTGGTCTAGGCATCCTTTTTAGTCAATAAGAGAGTGAGACATCTCTAGACAGCTGATAATCTTAGATACCATACTTAAAATAAGATGCATTACCCCTCTTAGCGGTCTGTCCACTGCATGCAAAGGAAACTTATGCTAAACATCTAAATCTCTGTGAGATGGAAGGAGTGTTTCAGTTCCGTGAATACATGTATGCAACCAACGGCAGCTGAGGCAGCGTTAGGTAGATGGGATGACTGTCTGCAGCTGGAAGGTTCAATATTAATTTGCACAATCTGCACCACTTTAGAGTGGTAATCTAAAGACTGATGCAGATGTCTAAAGCTGATGACCATATTTTACCATATGGTCTTATAGTCTGTGAAGAGAAACATTTTCCTTTTTTTTTATTTTTCTTACAACACAATTAATCCCAAAGGAGACAGTAGACTGATTTTTCTCTGCAGGTCTATCTTTTGTCAATGAGAGATCCAAAATCCATATCCACATGTGGGCAACTACACAGACAGTGCATACAGGTAAGTGAAACCCTGGGTAATTACCCTAACTGTAGACAGTATTGTGTGAGACAGAACTTGGCTAAGATGATCTGTCTGAGGCATAACCTTACGTCCAGATATTCAGAGAATTAACTGTTAAAAATACAAGCAGATATGCTGCTTAGGGACATGGTTTAGTGGTGGACCTGGCAGTGCTGGGTAAAGGGTTGATCTGAGAGGTCTTTTCCAACCCTAATGATTCCAAGATTCTAATCTGCTTCACAGAACAATTAATTATTCTGAATAACAGGCGACAAAAAATTAATTGCCCTTACCACTCACACCTGAAATAAGTGGATTTGCACTCTATGATGTAGGAAAGCATCTGGGTTCTATGCTTGTTTACGTAAGTGTTAGGTTGCTGTTACACATTTATGTGAAAAAAAGGTAGAAGTAGTCTTTGCATTGGACCAGAAACTGTAGGTTATAGTAAGCTTTGGGACTTGGTTTGATTTGAGAAAGTTCCAGTGTGCTTGAGAAATGTAGTTATTTATTACAGTTTCCTATCTGGAGCATTAGGTGATATGTTGCCTTTATAGGAGCCAGGCCACTGAACAAAGAGGGAAGTGAGATTTTTGAGCTTCGTTTATATATTTTACAGAAGGCAGGGAAGTAAGGAGAATGACAGGTCTAACATTTCTCAGGTTGTTTCTCACCTTATGGAGGTCACACCTTTCAGGGTTCTGTCTCAGTCCCAGTTTTGTAAAGGGTGATGCTTCACAGACACAGACAATCTAGAAAGGAGCTAACAAGAATGTTTAGAAATAACAGAGCATACATGCTAAGCTGTATTCAGTGAAGTTAGAAAAAATGCATGTAGAACACTGTTCTCAGTTAAAGTAATTTCAATTCTATAATAATATGTCTTCCTGAGATATGTGTCGGTGTTAGTAGGAATAGATTAGCTTACTGATTTTAAAATTGTACGAATATATTAATTTATGGATGATAACATCACATTCTCAGTGACTAAGCTCGGGCAAAAAAAGCAAAGACAACATGTCGGTGTTGTCTTGTAACAGATTAGAAAATAGTGCTGTATAATTAGCATTTTAATAACTAGCTAACCCAACATTCATTCTTTTAATAAACATAAACAAATAGAAGTGGGTGGAATCCATTGTACCTAATTTAAACACACAATTTATAGCAAACTTTTAGGGGGATCTTAGGTTATTCACAATAAACCAAAATTTTTCAATTATCAGGAGGAACAAGTATATCTAGTGCAGATGTAAATGCTGGCAAACACATCTACTTCTGGAGACCTTCAAGAAATATTGTGATTATGAAGAATATAAAAGTTGGGAATCCTCTATAAAGTCTCTGAACTTTAAAAGGGTTTTGGGTTGTGAAGATGAAGGGAAAGATACTACTTGTAGGGTACTTACATTTACTCCCTTCCAAAGGGAGAGCAAGAAGGATAAATGATAACAACCCCAAAATGTTTTGATGGCTGTTGGAGTTCAAGGAGTCTTGTGGTTAAATTTCCTCCCTGAGCTGTTTCCTCGGTGGTGTTCATGAAGGTAGTTCATTACTCAAGGCAGCGTCCTTTAATCACTAGACCATAGTGATTACATTTATAGAAATCCAGTATAGAAATAAGTGAAATGCCTCTCTGGAGATAGTATAAACTGGCAAGTTCCTGTGAAAGACTCATATACAATAATTACTGCTGCTATCAGTGAATATTACATATAGAATTTGATAGTATTTGAAAATGAGAGAAATTGCTCAAAGAGCATTTAAAAAAATCAATATTTTTATTCATTTTAGTTTTGTTCGCTGTGGAGAACTGTTATATATGTATCATGAAGAAAAGATTTAAGAATTTGATTCATGTTGTATTGAATGAGTTTGGATAGCTAAAAGTTTAACATTTTCTCATTGATGAAAACTTGCTACACTTTTTAGATGATTCTGAAATAGTAAAATCTCTCTTTCTGGAAAAAATATTATCAACATAATGAAGGCACTCAATACAAAGAAGGGGTTTGAGTCATTGGTGGTTTTTAAATCTAGTTTTCAGGCATAATTCCAAAGTCAACTCAAAAGAAAAGAAATACAATAACCTTGGATAGTACTTATTATTCTAGTGATTCTTTATTTTTTTCCCCCTATTTAAATGAAACCAAGTTTAGCTTTAAGTCAGTTAACCTAAACAATATTGTAGAACTTTTTAAATCCCCTAGAGCCCATTTTTAAACAAATCTTGATGTTACAGAATGAAAATTATTAAAATTATAAATAGTGTAGCACAATAACATTTAGGATGCTTTATGTTACATTCTTAAAGCAGGTGGAAAAATGAGATAGGAATTCCAAAAGAATTTGAGTAAGAAGAGAGAAAGTGTTCATGTCTCATTCTATGAGAATCTATTGAAATTTAATGCATTACAGACACAATCACAGGAAAAATGCAGCAGAGTGTATTCTGTTTGCGCTCACTTTTCAATTAACTCCCCGTGGACTTTCTGAAATCAGCCTTCTTTAACTCTTTGTACCTTCTGCATCAAAGACATCATTGCATAGCCCTTCTGCTTCTGCACAGAGTTTGTCACTTCTAATAGAATTACAACAAGCAAGTTTCAAGTAGTAGGTTTTTTTATATATCTGCCTCTTCTTTTGTATTTTGTCTCATTCTGATTTCACTGAAAATATTGGTGGTCTTTAAAGTGTTCAGCCTTTTCTCAGTAGGGTTCTTTACCTATATCCACTTTTCTTTAACTGCAAAACTGATTTTTAGATAACATTTTGTGTGCATATTGCAGTGCATTGAGTTTGCAGGCATGTCATATTGCTATCCAGCTTATGGACTCTACTCACCAAGATCAGTCCTTTGAATTAATTATATTAAAATGAAATGTTTCACTGGGATACTACAAATAACAGCTTCAAGATACACACAAAGGAAATGAAATTTCTATGTCTAAAGGACTTTGTTTCTCTGATTAGTGATCGGAAATTAAGGTATAGTTCAATGAAAATGCACTTGCACCATGAATACAATTCCCTTTTCAGATGATAGTAATAGAAAATATGGAAATAAATTTTAGTGACCAGGATCTGTCACTAATGGATCCAATTTTCTGAATTCTGCAGTCATGTCAAGGGTACACAAAGTGTAACTGAATATAGCACTTTTGTTCCCATGGCCAGGCCTGATTATGGGACCAGAAAGTGAGAAGGTCATAATGTAGCAAGGTCCTGATAAACAGGAGACATACTTAATGGACCTGTGTGTTTAACTCAGTTGGGATTCTTTCTGCATGATGACTCTGGGCTTTGTGGTTCTTAGTCTTTCCTCATGTTTGGACACTCTTCTTCTGAAGCATTAACTCTTGTAGGAGGCATGTTTGCTTCTGTCTCCTGGAACTGATTTCAAATACTACATTTGAAAGCAGTATCAGCTGTCAGTGTCTCCCAAAAAGCAAAATGTGCACCTGGGCAGACTCTTTTAGTGTGCCTCCTCGTAGTTGCTAACAGTGATTCTACTGCGTCAGAAATTGCTCTGGGAATAATTTCCTTTTGTTTAGACAATGGCTTTTTCCTGCATGTCATCTGCACATGTCAACTAGCCTGTAACCTCTTCAGAAAGCTGTCTCTCTTTCTCTGTCACATACACATACAGACATCTGACCCTTGGAACAGCAGCCAAGTATTTGCATTTGCATGTCCTCCAATGGTTTAGCCACATGAAATATCAGTAGTTGCCTAAAATTCTGGATTCCTAGTCCACAGGGTTCCACAGCTGATATCCTTAAGGGTTCTGAATTTCTACTCCCTTGTTTGGTTTTTATCTATGGCAAATGTGGTTTTGTATGAGACAGTTCTCTGTTACAGTAATACCTCTGTGTATATGGAAGATACTGCATTTCTATCCATGCAGAATCTAACATTCTTTGACTTCTCCACGCCCTGTCTATTTCCCTGTCCTCCGTCAACTTCAGCTCCACTCCACTCCAGAGACAAATAAGAGACATAAATCAGAAGATTTTCATCATAAAATAAAGCACAGTAACTTTTGTCAGTAAATATGTTGTCCCACCCTATCTTAGCAGCTCACTAAAACTCCTTGTTTTAGTGATTCATGTGCATTTTCATTCTAATATCATCTTAACTGATCTAAAGACAAAACAATTGTCTTTAAAAGACATAGCAGTAGTACAATTTTATTAGCTTTTTCTATCGCCTACTTGCCCATTTGAAGCTGGGATTCAAAATTTTAAATGGTTTATGCACTTTTAGTTTATACTTAGATAAAAGTCACATGGTGATGATTATTCTTGATTTGGGTTTAATTGTCTCATGATTGCTTCACCTGAAATAAATAAATAATTCATAGATCAATTTGCTTCTTACCAAGCAAGTTGTTGACTCAGTAAGATGGTGATGTTTTCTTAGCAGTCATCCTTCAAAATCACAACTTTCATATTCCTTATTCATCAGCCAAACTTCAATAAGACATACGACACGTGCTTCCATTTTATCTATCCTGTAGTTGGATAGAAAGGTAGCTTTCAGGAGATTAGAAGCTGTAGATTCAAATTCCCTTTAGAAGACAACCGAAGTCCACAACTCCTTTTACGAAAGAAGCGATCTCCCTCCATGATTAGGGTAGCAGTATTCTGCAAATTAATTTGGTATTGCTTCTCTGCAGCAGATGGGATATCAGGCACTATGGAATGCTCTAGGCTGGCTTTCAGCTGCTACTCTACAACAGTGTACATAAATTCTGTATTATACCTGTCATCCCTTTATGAATGTCTCAGATATCCTAAAGCTTTTCAGATAGACACAGATGAAAGCTGAGGTATTTGGCTTAGCAAATAAAGGGATACAACTGGTCATGGACATCAGTAAAACACTTGTAGACAAGGAGCTTTAGCGTGTCTTGTGCACTTGAAACAATGTGGGTCATTTTTCTTGGCATTTGAGTCTTAAATTTTGTATAAATATCCTTTTTGACACTCTAGGTTTATTATGTGTCTGCCTTGACTTTCAACTACATGCCCTTGGTGAGACAAGCATATCTGAAAAAGAAAACCATAGATTTGAAAGCATTGACCCCTAAATGGACTGTTCCTTCATGTTTTAGAATACATTCTTCTAGCTTTCAGATCCAGATAACATTTTGTTTCTTCCTTCCCTCATACATGTCAAAAAAAAAACCCTCTCACTTTCTACTAATAAAGCTGAATTGTGACTATTTCACCATCAGATTTCTTTGTTTTAAACCATGGATCTTCTGTGACTGATATGAAACTATTGGACATGGATAATTAGGGTGCTGTATTAACCACTGTTAGCAAACTGGAGGAATGATTAAGACAAAAAAATGGCTAATTTCACAGTTTATCTGTGACATAAAATTCTCAAAAGAGTAATTTATATTGCTGGAAATAATCCTAGCTATTTTATTTTATTTTTCCTGTGGAACAAAGTAATAAGAAAGATTAATAGTGGATTTCAGACAGCCTATAATTTATTCTTTTAATCAAAAAGTAAATACAGAATATTATATAACTCAATTCTTAAAAAAACCCTAACATTTTACAGGATGAAAAGCAGATATAAACAGAATTCTTGCTCTCTGCTACTACTCTTGCATCTGAAAAACAAACCCTTAATGTTTAATAGACCCAATGCAGGAAACAAAGACTCTGTCTGACTTTTCTATTGTTTTTCTCCCTGCAGTACAAAAACAAAGTCTAAACAACCTGTTTCTGCTAAACAGCGCTGGACTCCCATGGTGTAACTTGCAGAATCCTGTGGGTCCTCCTGTGTTTTTACCACATATCTTATATGTATTTTATGAAGCCAGCTGTTGAATGCAATCTTAGCTCTACTTGACATAAAGAGTTCTTCTGCCCCCTGCCATTGCTGCCCAGAAGAACCATTTATTTTTGTGAACATTCACTGCAATTTTCTTGTTTATTATAGCATCCTTCGAGAAGCATTACACTTCAACTTAGAAGACGTCCAATAATAGCCATATAAAGGACCTGAAGTGATGAACATCTCCTGCAACAAAAAGCAGTCCTATTGTCAGAGGGGTTCGATCTGAAGGGCCATTCATGTCCAGACCATAGGAAAAAGTACAGGTCTCAAATCAGCTGCCCATGCATAGGAGAGCATTCAGCTGTTTGGGCACCATTCATCGCCACAGCTTCCCACTAACGGCAAAACGGCTGAATGAGACAAGAGAGGCAAATGAGAACCATGTTTTTGTTGTAATTCCTCCATCTATGACCAACTTCTCAAACATTTTGTTGTTAAAATCATGCCCATGCTTAAATAAGAAAATATGCATTTTAGGAGTATAAAAAGGGAGAAAAAGGAAAATGTGCACATGAAGGAAACATCATCATGACATAACAAAATGGGGCATTGTAGTTTCAAGGAAACAACTCTATTCTCCAAATGTAAATAAATGCATAGTAGTTCTAGAATAGATCAGTCAAAACTATCAAACTCATTTAAATCTCTATTAAACACCTATTTACACCCTATAATCCTGCCACAGGACTAAGAGTACTCTACTGGTGGACCAGGTGGATCTCAGTTCTAACTCATTCACAAAAGCTGACAACATTAGTTATCCAAGTTTACTTATATTTTATCTTCATTGTCTGTTAAGAGGTAGAATAGGGAGAAAGTAAAATTAGTCTAGATGAAAGTCTAGATGAGACTAGAGGAAAAAATTAGCAACAGCACAAATGCCTTTATTTGTAGTGAAATATATACAAGCACTTGTTTAATTTTCTCACAGTTGAGTACAAAGCTATGTTGCAAATTGTGTGAAGATGTATTTATAGTTTTGTTTTGATGTTTATTGTTAGAACAAAACAAATATAAACCATTATTGGGTTCTATGGAGCACACAATAAACAGCGCAATTTGTAAAACCGTGCATTAACAGTCATCATTTCATCCTAATGCATCACTTCTTCCGTATCATTTAAAACCAAAGTTTTATTTCGTTAATAAATACAAGCAAGAATACAAGTTGTATACCAATACTTCAGATACACACCAAGAGAAGGAAGCTGTTGTTATTGGTAGATTTTGTCCTTGCCCATTTACAGATTCTTTCAGTACCTTGTAGAGGCAGCTGTTTTAAAAGCGGTCTTCATGAATGGACCTACAAAGCATGAACTTCATCTCATGTAACTTATCCACCTGTAAATTAAATCATCCCCCAAAGTCAGCAGGAAAAGATAAACAGGAGGAAGTACTGCTGTCCGTTGACCACCTGGGGACTGGGTGGCTCACACTGTTTGACTCTCAGGCAGCATTGGGTGAAATAAACCCAAGGCACATTGCAAACAGAAATTCTGATCAGCTTCTACTAACTTTGAGACCATATGTTTCATCGAACAACTTCTAACCCACTTAGCACAGAGACAAACCAGCAGTAAACTAAGTGCCAACACTTTTACCAAGTTTATATCAGCTAAGAAGTTTGTGGGCTATATGGGACAGATATATACAGCAAAAGCACTTATGAGCTCCAAATTCCCCTACGACCAACAGCCACAGCAAAAAACCAGAACCAAGGACAATAAAATCAGCAATACCAAAAGGAAGGAGTCAGAGTCTGAGTGAACATATAAAAACTGTTGAATGGTCAGCCATTAAGGCAGCAATGGTTACAGGAACAGCAGGAACAGGATTTGTCCCTGATGCTATTCTGGAATATTTAGCAAATATTATCCACTCTTATGTCATAGACAGTATGCAGAAAAAAAGATGATGCATTAACAATTGTGTATACTCTTCCCTGACTCTTTGCAGTTTTGGAACAAAGGTTGCAGGGCTGCTGTTTTCTAATTTCAAAAATTCTAGATGGCACGGGAAACTTTGCAAATGCTTGTCTTCTGGAGGCTGAGAATGATACAAAACTTAAATAAAATGATTTCTTTCCTGTTTTAATTTTTTTAAAATTCCATCTACTTCCTCTTACTCACACTTCCTCCCTGCTCCATGCTTCCCCACCCAAAAAGAAAAACTCCTACTTTTTATGCAAGCATTTGGAGGTGATTTATGTCATAGCAGCTGCTCTCAAGCTCAAGCTGACATGTAGAGCACAATATGACATAAATCCTAAATGGCAAACATATAACTGCTGCATTCAGCTTGTACTGAACTGTTGATTTCACATGAATGCTATAAAAAAAGACTAACCCCTTCTGGCAGATATGAATTTTTATATAATTCTTTTTTTTCTTTTTTCACCTTCAGTCCAGATTTGAGAATCTGATGAAATCTTTATTATTGTTCACTTTGTTTTACTTTTCCTGTGGTTTGGTTTCTCATTTTCAGGGACATTTCTTTCTGTCACTGTAACTTTGTCAGTTTGTTCTCAAAGCTAACGGTCCAACAGACATCCCTTCCCACCACCTCCTCTGATATTAAATCAAATGGTCCAGAACAGTTCAGTCATTGTGGTAAAGGAAAAATAAAATTTCTACTGTACAAGGTATTCAGGAAATGACAAGACATTGATGGGTACTTAAACACATACTTTGTACTCTGTACTCTGTACTCAGTACTTTGTACTGAGATCTCTGATGGCACAAGAAAAAATTGAATAAAAAAAGTAATGCAAGTACACAGTCAACAGAAAAATGAGAAACTAATTCTTTGTGATATTTAAGTGCAAGTCATGAATTTTTCTATATTGAGAGTTCGAAGCTACTGAGAAACAAGTGTAGAAAATAGGTCAATCACCTGACTGGCCCCTTCCTTCAGTTTTGTACTGAAGGGAAATCTTCATTCTAAAGCCATCGCAAGGTATTTTTAATCTTTATTTTATAGCTTCATAGCTGACAATGCTACTAATAAGGAGAACCAAAAAATGCTGTTGAGATTTTTTTGTTCGTTATTATTTAGCCAGGGAAAATCTATTTCATATTCATCCTCCTGTTTCAAAGTTTTTGTGCAAGTATATCTGAAAGTTACTAAGGAGGCTCTAAATTTTAGATGCTGAATAAAACATAATAAAATGGCTAAAATCAATAAAGAGGATGAGATGGTCATTGCTATTCCAAATGTGTTTCTTCAAATTGACAGTTGTTAAGCCTTTTTGAACTAAATTGAGACACAGAGTGGATGACATACCATGACTAGGGCTTACCACATGACAGGGATTTTCTTTTTAGGCTCTTGTGAATTTTGCTGTGATTTGTAAGCAAATCTTGAATGCAGCTGTATTATTGCATCAAAAAAGATACTCTCTAAAGGCAGTAAAAGGAAAAAGTTGTTCAGTTTGTTTTTTCAGTGACTAGTCATGCTTTTAAAATATGATTTAAATACTCTCAACTAAGTATTGGAGGAAAATATTTTTCATAAATTAAAAGATTAGTGGGCATTGGTAGATGTTGATATCCCTGTTTCTGCTATCTAGGCTTTAAAAAAGAGTCCCTAGTATTGTTTGTAAATCTATAGGACTAATAAATTTTTTCTGAAAATGTAAAATTTTTACCTTCTCATCATTTCTGCATTATTAAAGGCTTCTAAAGAATTTGTTAGCTTATAGAAAAAAATCCCAAATTACCCCAAAATAAAGCATAATTTTCTTAGGTGAAATTGTCTACTTGCAGGAAGGGGAATGATAAACCCTCTAGGGCCATGCTATGTTTCTGTATGTGTGTCTGTGTATTCTTGGAGGAGGCACAGGTGGAACGATGTGCAAGGGATGCTGAGAGCGGCTGGTTCATGCAAGTCCATTTGGCCCAGGGCTCTCCTGCTCTCCCTCCAGACTACATGTAGGAATATCACGGCTCTGTGGGAGCTCTGTATCATGCAGTTTAGGCAGTGGGTTGGAAGGATCAAATAAAGCACCTGGAGGCCTCCAGGCTTCTTTTGCACACAGCTTGATTACTGACTTCATGCCAATGAAAAGAATTTCACCTGTGGATTGTAGTGCATCTTATCTAAATGGATGCTTTAGACTGATGATCTATCTTTTTAATCCTTCAGCAACATTGTTACCTACAGAATCCCTGAAAAGCCTGTCTTACATACTGCAAAAAAGTGGATTCTTTGTTCTTTTTTTGATTCCTCTTTGAAGATAGTGGTAAAAGTGAATGACAATAAGCTCAACATAGCAAGATATTTAAAATTTCCCTTTAGATGAATTCACTTGGGGCTCAGAAATGTGCAGCATTTAATGACCATCCATGATTTGCAAAACACTGTGAGTATGCTCACAGTAACTGAGTGAGTTTTGTTTGTGGCATTGAGGCCAGCGAGAAACACTCTGCATGAGACTGGTACATAAACACTAAGACCATGATGTCAATGAACCACGAGCTTCTTAACAACCTGCATGGTCAGCCAGAGGCTGCACTTAGAACCTGGTACAAAAGCTCTGGGTGTTACCAAGTTCTTTGTGCACGAGCGGTCAAGGCCAACAGGTGAGCTTCCTGTCTGGGAGCTGGCTTTGCCACAGAGCTGGCTGTGTTAAGATAAATTCCCTAAAGAGAACAGCAAGGAAAGATGAGCTAATATAAATGCAACTAGGCAGTCAGGTTTAGGTAATAGTCATTGCCTGCACAATTTATAGTTTTCAGCTTTTCTCAGCATTACTGACATACCAGACATCAGAAACTGTATTAAGCCACAGGCTGTCACGAGTGCAAAGTAATTTTCACAGAGCATGAAAGAAAAATTGCAAAGTGCTTCAATATTGTAAAGTTTTATTTTAACTTTGTCTTCACACTAGTTTATAAGAGTTAATCCCTATCCTCATTTCTAATAGACAAAGATTAATTGGTCCTCTTTATCAGAACATTTGGTGATTAGGAATGTTCTTCTCTCACATGTGTCTTCCATCATGAAGTGTAGCCGCTCAATAAAACAATGTGCTCCAAAGCAGAGCATCCATTTTTCAATATAGCAATGTACAGCAACAGGTTACCGCTTTTGTAAAGCTATTACTTTTACTGTCAACATGTCTGCTGCTAGAAGTTGTCTCATTAGACAGGATAAATTGGAACAGCATAAGAAAATTTGCCCAGGCAAGAACTTAAGTTTTATTATATACCTATATATACCTAAACACACACAGGTAAACGTGTGCACCCACATATAAGACAGTGTGACTGAAAGGATAATCATGAGTGGTATAGAGTACACAGGTGAATACTACATCATGAAACAGAAATAATTTTTATCTGAATACTGACAATTTGTTAATGTAAATAATGACACCCCTATCAGAGATATTTAAGTAAACCATGAAGCAAAAATATCCAGGACCGGAGTGTTCACCTTGGCTGGGTGTCAGGTGCCCACCAAGCTGCTCTATCAATTGCACTTCTCAGTTGGACAGGTGAGAGAAAATAAGATCGAAAAATCATAGGTTGAGATAACGCAGTTTACTAAAGGAAAAATGGAAGGCTGTGCAGGCACAAGCAAAGAAAAAAATCTGTATTATTTTCTACTTTCCATCAGCAAGCAATATCCGGCCACTTCCCAGGATGCACATTTTCAGCATGCATAGCAGTTGCTCTGGAAGGCAAACATAATTAATGAATGCCCCCACTTCCTCCTCTTTTTCTTACAGCTTAAACTAGTTACTTAAACCAGCTTTATATCCAACATACAGATGTATCTATTTCACTGTCTACTGTTCCCTGTCAGTTCACAGATATTATTTTCCCATTCCATGGACTTTCTCCACCCCTCCAGATGGTCAAAAAAAGCCGTGATTTAGGCTCCATTCCATCAAGACAGGTGATCAGGACAGGAGAAGAAGCACGCTCCATCATTAGGCACCAGCACCAGCCTGGCCCACCATGGTACTCTCCCTGCTTCTCACAAATCACTCTGCCTTGGTTCATGCCATTTCTGCTACTTTACTTCCTTCAGCCTACAACAGATTATTTTCCCCCAAAGTTAAATCTCCTTGAGATGCACACCAGGTCTCCCCATCCGTCTGCATTACCCACCTGGTACGCCCAGCTTTTTGAGCAAAGACAATCCCCTGAATGCGTTTGCCTTTTCCTGTGGGAGGAGAGATCTACACTGTCTTTCCCAGCCACTTCCCTGTGGAAGCGCAGGGACCTTATCTCCTCCCAGGTATGTAGGGGGCTTGTTTAGGGGCAAGCAGGATCATTTGCTGTGCATCTGGTGTTAAGTAACCAAGTGGCTTCTGCTAAAATTGCATCCCATTGCTTCCATGCCCCATTGCCTGATGCTCTCAACATAGTCTTCAGCAGTCCATTGTATCCTCTCAGCCTTTCCAGAGGCTTGTGCATGATAGGGGGTGTTACATATCTGCTCAATGACACTTCTTTGTCCATAAGGTTTATTTTGGGGAAATTTTAGAGGCGCAAAATTAGAAAAGTAGAAACAGATTTCCTAAGAAAATTAAAAATTAAAGTGATACTAAATAACATTGTATTTGTGTAATTTTAATACGAAGTCCTGAAGAAGGGTCTGGGATGTAAAAATAAACTAAAAAATGAGAGGAGTAATTGATTTCCCTGTGAAAGCTAGTTTAATCATGTAATTTCCTTAGTGACAGAGGCATTAGAATTGTAATTCCTGAGGGTACACAGATGAAGGAGTGAAGTAAGCCAGCACTGAAGTTCTGGCTTGGGTTGTCACTCATAATTAAGTTTACAAGTGGTTTGATTGCATGCGGAGTAATGGTTCAATCTGCTTTAAGTATTTATCCAACAAAAGAGATTTCTCTGTACAAGATCTTTCGGAGCTGAGAACTGGCAAGTTAAGCTTGTGTCTTCAATCATTTTTCTGACCTCTGATTTCACTGTATGTAAATATAGACAGCTTACACAAGCATAACGTTTCAGGATAAATTAGTAGGCCTCCACTGTATTCTGAATTTTCCCACTTAGAGCAATATTTTTGTATATGTATATTTTGTATACAAAAGCATGTTCATGCACATGCACATTAATCTGTCTGTACAAACATGGACTTTCCCCTCCCCCTTCATTTCTCTTATGTTCCTGTTTGATTTCACACCTAACTTGTTGTTCTTGCATGAAGCATGGGAAACACAGTCTGCAAATCCTGCCACTTTCATAATCACTTTTAATAGGTCTTAAAAGCAGTAACTACAATAAAACACTCCATTTCCATCAGTGGCTAAGAGCTATCTAGGTCATATTTTTTGAACACAGTTTCTATACAGGATTGTGGGAACTAGAAACCTGGGCCAGTACTAAAATGGCTGCAACTTCATGTCAAGGAAGGGCAGTCACCTGCAAAGAAAAAGCAAAATAGTGACAGCATCTCTATTCATGAAAGAGGTGCTTAATACTGTTAACATTAGATTATCTTTGATATCTTTTGGATGTCACTTTTTGTGAGAACTTGAGCAGGGTCTTGGTTAAATTTAAGTATGAAAGTATTTATACTTGTGGATCATTGTTAGCAATTTTACAGTAGCAATTCTCTCTGATACAGGGGAATGTGTAATCTTTGATTTGTTTGAGTTCAGACTGGTATTTTTCTTTTGGACCCTTACATTCCAATTTCAGTTCCACACTATCAGAAACTGTGGGAATTTCTCAAGAGACAGAGCTCTGCATACTATAAGGCTTTCCAGACACTGGATTGTCCAATCATAAAGAGAGCAAATCTGTATTGGGAAGGCGCTTAGGAAGCCAGTGGATATTAAAGCTTTGTCTACTCGATTGAAGCAACCTGTGTTTGCTTGGCAGGAATTCACACATCTCCTGTATGTAATGTTCTTCGTACACTGCTGTTACACCTTTCATTTATTACATAAAGTAAACTTGCACTTCTCATTCTTTTTCTAGTTCTGTATCTACAAATTCTGTATTGCAAACCAGTGTTATTCAATTTCATCTGTGTTTCTTAGAGCAGTTGTCAGAGCAGCTGGAGACCACTGTATGACGAATTAACTTCTGTGGAAATAAATATAGTAACTTGGTGTTTAAAGGTGAGATTTATTCAATGGAAGAACATAAATTCTTGCCAGGTGGTACTTTGACAGAACTTAGCTTTTTGTAGTGCAAAAAGATCTATGTAGTTTTTGCATCCAACAGTAAAACAAAAAAAACAGCAGGGAAGCTGTGCAACATGATGGCAGGAAGCAGTAGGAGTGGGATTGCTCCACAGAGCAGGACTGGGGTCCATCTGGGGAGCCCCGATGCACTCAACAGGGCCTGGGCTGAACACAGGGCTAAGCCTGCCCTCCTTGGCCTGCAAGTGGGGCTCCCCTGATAGGCTCCTTGGGGTCATGCAGCTCTCTCAGTGCCCTCCAGGTCCTGACACATGGACCGACACATTGTTTCCCAAATAAAGAAAATTTTCCAGAAAATGAATACAATTATTAACCACAAGATTTAACCACCATCTCATTCCACCAGGGAAAGCATTAAGTTATATAAGGTAGTAATACTCTGAAGAAATATGTTCAAGTTCAAATATTTGTTTATGTGTATTCTTGGATCCGCGACTGGGGCTAG
>VZTE01006154.1:258879-279133 GCA_013397775.1 Eulacestoma nigropectus | reverse complement strand
TTTTTTTTTTTTTTGCAGAAACAGTTCTAAGAGTTTGTGTCAGAAAGGATTGCTTGTTGGTTTTAAGTTGCCATGTAACAACAAGAATGTGTGTTTCTCATGCAAAATTTCAGGGATGAAATGAGCTGGCTGCTCACTAGACAGATTATGCAGATGTTTGATGATGTTCTTAAGTGGGAACTGTCTATGATGTTTTGTCCTTTCATGCATGGTAAAGTTTGTTTCAGGCCATAAAACACAACACTGAGTATTATAGGTACAATATTGCCTCTGGTGACCAAAAACTTATAGATCTTCAGGTAGCTGAAGTCACTTCTAGTCTTACTCACTAGGAGAACTAATTAGATCAAAGTAAGATTAGCAAAAATTTGATTATGTTACTCTTTTTAACATTGATGACATTATATTGAAATCCGCTGTCAATGTGTAAGTCCATGGCCACTTCAGTTATTTCTGGATTTTATTACTGCACAGGGTTTATATTATCACAATGTTTTGGAAACTGTTTTCCAAGTTTAAAAAAAGGAGTTTATCTTCAAGCAAAACTAACAATCTTATTGGCAGGCACAGGATGACAATGGCAGGCATGCTTCTATCTGTATTATAAAGCAGGTATTTCCTACAAAATCTGATCTTATCTAAAAAATAGAGTGTTTATAGCTTGAATTTTGTCCTTGTGATTCAGCTATTCAGGATCAAGCTGCACACTACCTTGGAGTAGACTTTTTTCCTCTACACAGCCCAAAAGATGGGTTAGAAACCTGCTATGCATGTAGGAGTTAAGAAAAAATTCCATCCCTTCATGTCAAAACATTTTCATTACAGATTCAAAGATTATTTAAATGTTAATACATAGAATCTATAAATCTTGTTTTAAAGGGATTTTGGACAGGAAAAACTGCTGGTAGTTGACCAGAAAAGTCAGATGGGCCTACAGGTGGATGATCTAATCCTCATTGGCTTAGTTTTAAGTAACCTGACATCTGCATCTGTATCACATTCAGTCGTTTTTTCATCTCTAAGGCAGAGTCCTGTGACAATGACAGGCTTGGATATCTGGCCTAAGGAGATCAGTAGGCACTTTGCACATGCTCCTGAATTACCTAGTTAGTGTTTTCCATCAAGCATTTTAACAATCTGTGGGAAGCAACCTAGTCCGGGAAGAAGCCAATCCAGGCTGATCTAAGTTACATTATAGTTGGGTTTTTATCACTAAAGCGCATAACAAGTCTGAAAAGGGTAACAATTTACCCAACTTCTATGATCTAGGCCTAAAGCTAAATGAATGGCTTAAGTGCAGTTAATTGATTCCACATTTAATTGCAGAAACTAATGGTTTGAAGAGCTGCACTGCTGACAGCCAGGATAAGAGTAGAGCCATCAGAGATTATAGTTTTTATTTTTCTTGACATAATCCTGTTTAAGTACTGTGTTCTAAAAATCACATGGTGAAACAAAGTTTGATTTAAGTTTTGTATGTTTTCATTAGAAGCTCTTTAATGCAGGATCCTATGAAAATACAGCAGTTGGTCAAGATCCATATACAGAATATGCAAGCCTCAGCAAGCTTGACAAAATACTGAACTATATATTCTTGCCAAATTAAATTTGTCATTAAATGCTAGTTAGGACTTGACAGACTCATTTACTTCCCTGGTTTCCCAGCAAGCATAATATCCAGCCAGCACTCTTTATTCTTGCTCAAACCCAAGGTTCATCCAGCTCTGAGTCCTTGCAAATGGATTCAGATATTTATATTTATTTGCTTCATGTCTAAACAGTAGTGTGCTGTGGCGAGTTTTGTAGGACTTTAATGGGTCTGTGCATAAATAAAAGGTAAGAATGATTTATTTTATTGTCTAGATGAAATCTGCTTTTCTGAGTGTAAGTAATCAGAAAAGATTTGCTGGTTCATGGCAACCTGACTGGGTGAAAACAGTTCTTCTTGCTACCAAAACATAATGTGATTAATACAGTGCTAATATTTTTGTTTTGATGTGAACAGTTGCCATATTTTCTACAGGAATATTTTAGAAGGGAACAAGACCAGTATAATTGTGAGTAAGAAAGCAGGATGATGAGATAATCTCCCTAAAAACAATGAAATAAACCAGAAAACTTTATCAGTGAACCAACACTATAGATGTTTCTGCAGCGTAGATATGAGGAACTGACCAACTTAGACAAAGGAATTCTTTGGTAAATATGATTTCAGAACATTTTGTCCTGTTCCCAAAATGTGTTTCCTCCAGCAGACCTGTAAAAAATATACCTCTTTTGGGGAGATACTAAAATAGGGAAGGATTTGTTCCTCAGCTCTGTTTTCTGTGATTCTGTGAAGTGTCAGCCAAACAGCACCATTTCTGTGCACTGAAGGTTCACTGTCAGATTTTCACAAACCCTCCAAAAGAGGCAGAGAGGATCCTTCTAGATCTTCTGAAGCAGAAACAATTTTTCATGTTGACAAACTGACATCGTGAGCAAGTCCTGGTTGAAGCCAGAAACACAAAGATTGCTGCAGTAAGGGAAGGGGGAAAAAAGTACAAAGAAGCTGTTCATGAGTATCAAAATCCCAGTTTTTACAGCACAGCTTCATAAATCTGCAGGTTTTAACCTCATCTCAGATTTTAATGTGCTCTGTTTTGTTTTTAGCATGAATTCTCCAGCACTTCAGGGGGATGTGTGCGCTCCGGTATGCAAAGCTGTCAGTTCTAATATAACTGTGATTTGAGCTATTGCCTGTATTCCTGTCTATGTGTCTGAGTTTTATATCTACAGCATATTGATACCATTGAAACTACAGTAGTTATTAGTATCTGTTGGGATAAGTTGCATGCCTACTTTTTACACTGCCTGTTACTCACAGTTTCCATCCAACGTGCGACTGTAAACTGAAAATTACACTTAACCACTTTCTTGATGAGAAAGACCCGATTTTAGCCACACATTTGGAGCATTGCACAGTTTTATTGAACCCATATGAAAATCTCTGCATGATACAAGGGGCAGGAGGTTTAAATTCATGGTCTATATAAAGTGTGGCAAGGGTTCAGTTTCTGTGGTAGACTCTTAAATCATTGCAATCATTGCATTGCACCACACCAAGGGGTGAACTGTGTCAGGTTCACTGACCATGGAAATATTCTTGCATTCTAGTAAACGAGCCTTAACATTTCTTAATTAATTGTCCTATGTGCAATATTTAGTTCCTGCATGAAGACTCACCAGCCCAAAACAAATATTTCAATCATGGCACTATTAAACCGTTTCTACTGGTAAAAAGATTTCAAGAGTTTCAGAAATTATGCTTAAGCCTTTTGCACTAATACATCGTACAGTCTCACATAAGCATTTTGTGGCAAGGTCTGTTCTTACATGAAGTTTGAAGAGGTTTGAGTCAACATATGAGTTATCACATTTTTCAGAGAAGAGTATTACTCCTTTCTCGATGCACAGGAGTTCACCAAGCAATCTTTGAGAGTTTATTAATACAAGAAGAAAAGATTCATATGTGGGTACAAGAAGAAACCAGTCTTTATCCACATGAACTTTAAACTGGACAAAAAATTGCAGGCTTTATTTTGTGCTCATTCCACTGAATTGAAATATGGTTAATATCCAGTTTTTACTAGTGACTGGTACTTACTTCCCTACACTGGGAAATGATTTCCTATTTAAAGTAGAAATTTTATATATTCAATGTTAAAATCCCTGCCTAAAAGTGCCATAATTACGTATAACAACTGTTTTGTGAGCCTGGTCTCCAGGGAACCCTCCCCAGATCAAAACTGAGATTGAATTAAGGTACTGCAAAGCCTGCAACTAACATATTCCTGAATGATGATGAAATGCCAATGAAAAAATACACCTGTAAATTAAGAGTGAACTTCTGAAACTGGATATTGTTCATATTAGTGGAAAATGAGAACATGAGTATAAATAGTGGAGACTCAGCTGGAGAAGGCAATAAGTTATAAGAGTTTAAATCTGTCATTAGGTGAAGCTGATTAGGTTTAGGTCTGTCAGAAGGATGAAGAGTTGTGCCATCTGTAACAACAGCGAGCAGCTTAGGTAACTTTATCTCCACCAACCACCAGGGATCACCAGGACCACTTCCCACCAGCACAGCATTAGATCATCTTCTAAAAAAGCCACTGCCACAAAGGCAAACATCAAACCCAGTTTAGAGGGGGATAATGCCCTTCAGGCACCATTTGTTGTCACCAGGTCATCATAAATACCTGGAAGACTGGCTGTAACTGACTTGTCTCAATCTTGTTTTGCAGTCTTGTTTCGTTGAATCAAAGGAATCAGGGGAAAATAGGCTTATAATTTACATTCAGCTTTAACATTAAGTCATTACATTAGTTTTAAACATTGAAACAGGTATGAAACGATGGTAATGTCAGTAAGGAAGCAATCTCAGTAGGATGCAATTATTATCCTTTGGGGAAAAGCACATAAAATTATTTTAGCCTTACTGTTGTTTTGTTGGGGTTTTTTTTATGATCTCTTTGAGGATATCTCTGTGATGTTACTCTGCACAAAACTGGTTTTGGCTGACCTTGCAAATAAGCCCAAGGAAGCATTTTGGTCCTGATTAGCCTTGAAATGGGAGGGAGTCTTTTTATGCAGGGCTAGATCAGTGTAACATGCTTAGAAGAGTCCATAATCCAGGACATATTCCATGTAAAATATAATCTGTTCTTTTAGAATAACAATGCCAAATCAAACCAGTAATCATCTTCATTCTGTATTGTTATTCTGAGGACTGAACACCAGCTGTACTTTCCTGCTTAGCCCAGGATTACACAACATTTTAATGGCCTGATCACTCAACTCCCCTGTGCTTCAATTTCTGCTTTTCTAAAATGTCAGCAGCATTCTCCTGCTTTGTGATTCGGTGAGGAACTTGCACAAGTAATCCAACTAAATGCTTACAGTACATCTAAGTGTTGTGCTTACTTAATCTAACTATTTTCAAGGTGCAGAAGACTGAAGAAACTCAACAAATTTAGTTTCAAAGTAAATACTTTCTCAGCCAAACTCGGGAATCTTTGTAAACAAGGATTCATGCCTTTATGAGCACTGTCTTGACTACAGTTTCAGAGGTCAGTGACTCAGTTCCCAGAGTTAGTCCTGCAAAAACCTAATACACTTGCTTGGACTAGAAGCTGAAATCTAACTCCTGTCTGGCTATTAACAAGTTGTCTTGATGTGCAGCTCTCCTGAGAGATTTATTTTCGCAGCTTGCTCTCACTACTGATAACACACATCATTTCTGGAGTGAGAATATTGATCACTGCTCAATATACAGTAGCTGAGTTTATTACAATCTAATTTATTCTCACCCATTGATCAAACAACTATCATGAAATTACAAAAAACAGCCTCAGGCTAAATGGTCTCTAACTGAGGATGAAGGATATAATCTGTGTAAGATATCTGCATTGATACATATATGTAATATGTAATATATGCATGTGTATATATGTGTGACTGTGTGGTACATGGTTATGTACCTATGTTGTGTCAGCAGAAAGAAAACCAATAAACATCCTCCCCTCAGCCCAAGGAGAGTCTCTGAGTGCTGGAGGCTTTCCAGGAGCCCGAGAACGAGTCCTCCTCTCCTGGGATATTTGTGTGGGCATGGAGGGTGTGTTAGCACAAAGCCCAGAAAGCAGCTGCAACCTGCCAACTCTGACATGTCAACACACACCTCAGGCCAGGAAAGTGGGAGATTAAATACTGCTGCCGTCCACAATTAGGGAGAGACAGTTGCTGACAGCTGGCTCAGACCCCACAGCTAAAGCAGAACAAGCAGGTAGGAACCCCTTCCCCCCTGAGCAGCTTTAGATCTGCCTCTTCCCTGCCATTCCCATCAGCTCTCAGAAAACCAGACCTTGTGGCAACTCTTCACTCTCCCTTGTGTTTCCACTGAGTCTCTTGGATAAAGGGAGGAGAAAAAAGGAATGCATGAACAGAAGAAACAGGTAAACTCAGCAAGAAAAATAGTTTGAAGGAGGAAGGACCTGAAAAGAGGCAAGAAATAATTCATCTTGTGATGTATTCTTCCCAGGCCCTACATGTGCCTCTAGACACGTTAAGCCAACTGATGCCCACCTTGTCTCCTCCTCTGTCTCACATAACATGGATTTTTGTCTCTCTGAGTTGTGTCCCATCATTCCCAGTGCTGAGACTGGACACCAGAGCAGGCAGACCAGCTCGAGGAGCAGAGAGAAGGCTCTGAAAATCCACCCCTCACCACTGCTTCCAGAATTTTTCCCCGAGTCAGAGTTATGTTCTTCCTGCCTCAGATGTGAGATTTAGGATCAGGAATTCCTCACTTTGAGTGAATGCCTGTTTGCATTTGGAGTCTGAAAACACAAGTAAACTCTTGCCAAGTCGGCTATGGACCTGAATTATACAGCCATACATGTCTCATAATACAAGTATGAGGGAGATATTATTCATAAGTCACCATCAGCTGTTTATAAAAGGCCAGCAGTAATAATAAGGAAATCTTTTGCAGTCCTGCACAATGACAGGCACAGATTGACCAGGTGAGCTATGTAGGTCAGCCTCCCCTATAGCTCCCAAGCCCTGTTAGCTGGTTGTGGTGTTCAGAACTTAAATGGGAATCTGTGTCCAGCTCTCCGTGGTTGGAATGTGCATGTGGACATGGAGAGAGAGCCAGTGCCCCTGCACAGAGCTCTGTGTTATGTCTGAATCCACAGCCTCCCCGCTGACTGAAGTGCTGCATATGGAATTTGGTGAAAAACTGCTGGTATAAATGTGGTTTGGAAAGAGAAATGTTCCAATACTTGGATATTCTTATTTGGATCATATATATTTTATGAAAAACTTTTGGCACCACTTTTAAGGACTAAGCCCTACGCAGTACTTTGGCATCTGCAACCAGTGCGGCAGAAGGGAACGTACGTGACCTGAAAACATTTAATGCTCAGTGCATGAGAGCAAGATTCTTGAGATCCACAGACGTGGGCATTGAGCACCATTTTAGACACCCTGAGGTGGCCATGACATCCTCATGGGACTGGCAGATAAAACACAAAATTTATCTGAGACCCATGTCTTCCAGAGAGGCAGTTAAGTAGGATACAACAGAATCACACTTAAGATTCCCATAATCACTTTTATTTGTTATTGCTTGAAACTACAGAGTATTAGGAAAGTTCTGTTAAGAGCTGAAATGACAGACCTTCTTTTTTCATCTGGGACAATATTACTAGATAGAAAGTAAACCAAAATTACTTAGCAGCCCCATGTTTCCTTAGGAAGGGCACCTCCTGATGGAGGTTCCAATAACATTGACTCAAATTCCAGCATAGTCTGGTAACTGGAGCGTGCTGAGGAAGCCAGTGCTGACATCCTAGTTCTGCCACTTGGTGAGCTTTTTAACCTTGGGCAAATCCATAAATCTCCAAAGAAATATGTGTCTTCTTCTGCACTTTTTGCGCCATAAAACATAACTTAAACATCTGAAGGATGGAGGAGTGCCCTGAAGTGCCACATGGGGCTTGATTAGAAGCAATGGAAGTGAGTCCTCAATTGGATTTTTCCAGGCCAGGTTGTCATCCTGACTGAAAATTAGCCAGAAAGGAGAAGAATCATTTTTAACTTTCATAACCTGTTTTTTAAAACATGCTTTCGTCTCTTAGTGGCAGGTACTCAGTGTCCCTGTTTCTTTTCTTTCACACTTGTACATTAAGTGGGCCACGTCAGCCAAGGCTGGGCTGCATCCTCTGCTGTCCTCTAAATCTCAGTCCTACATGGGCTCAGTGATCCCCATAGGCAGTTTCTGGTTTTCTTGGGGGAAGGGCTTAAAAATACTATTTCACAACTCTCACAAAAATCCAGCTCAGCTTTCTGTTGCCAAGCAACATCACGGTTTTACAGCAGATCCAGCTGCTGATGTTACTAAGCAACATCTTCCCCATCAAGCTGTGCACTTGAAAATCATTATTTGTTTATTAATTCTCATGATGAGTTATGGTCTCCCCTCCAGATCTTGGTATTTGCTCTTCTAGAATTTGTGAAAAAGCAAAAGCCGAAGGACTGTCATAGGTCAGTCATTCTTGTAGATCTATGTGATATCGTTGGAATATGCAGAAATTAAGAATGGTTTTGGACTATTACATCAAGATCAGAGTAAAATTCTGAACACTTCCCCTTTTTTATCTTTCCTGTGGGAAAAGCTGGTGTGTAATAGTATGCTCAGTGCTTCAGCACAGCTTTGAAATGTAGTATATTGAAATGTAGCAGTACGTAGCTTTATATGTAGTATCAATCGTGAAAGTAAGGGACATAAAACATTTTGTCTTATTTTGGCAGTATTTGTACCATAAAGTAAAATGACCTCAAACTAAATTGTCTTATATAAATACTTAGGTAGCATGTCTTCAATATACAAGAATCTAACTTATCTGTGTGGTGTGTGGTTGGTAAGTGTATCCAATACTGTATATACTGGGATTAAATTTGATCACGCATGACAAATTATTTGGATCTTACTGAAATACTTAACTTATTAACCCACTACATAGCTTACCTTTAAGTCTGAGCTGTATTTTCCCCTAGTTTGAGTCTTCCAGTCCTCCTGGGTTAAATCCTGTTTTGATCAAGAAAAGACAATCTCTCCCTGGATGAGCATGAAGAGTGGATGAGGAACCACAGGGGAAATTCCACCAGCAAACAGCAGTAAAGCAGCCTGATGTGAGTATTTCTTCTCCCACCAATTCCATCATAAAATCAAAGAGAATAAATAGAGACATCAGAGCGTGTGGAATTCTCTCAGAGCTGGTGGTTTACACTCCATACTGGGACAGAGCAGAAGATCAGCACCTGCAAAGGTGGGAACAGCTTGCCCTGAATAGGTGCTGCTTGGGATAGCTGGGACAGAAACTGAGTCCTAATTTTAGACACAAGAGTGGGTCAGAAAACTGACCCAAAGGTACAATGCCAGTGTTGTCAGTCAGTGTTGTTGTAGGCCCAGAGATCAGAGCACAAGGTGGCTGTGTTGGTGTGTGTCACTGCCCTCATTTCACAGGGCTCGCGCTTCCGGCACCAGCGCAGGAGTTGCCCGTGTGGTTTTGCAAACCTTACACAACTTAGCCAAACAGAGGGATTCTGCTTTGCACGTGTGTTGATAAAAATACACAATCAGAAGTCATCATCTACTGATTACTGAAGGTCGTTCTTCCCGAAGTTTCTGCCAGACAATTGTTTTGCAAGGCAGCTTCTTCACTTTCACTTTGTGGCATTTTCTGGCCTTAGCTTAGAAATGGAATTGCCCCAAATGTCAGTTCAGTTTGCTTTTATGAGGAAATATTGCAGCTAGCAGGAGTGAGGATGTATTACCAGGCTTGTGTTTTCCTGAGCTCCCACAGGATCCCCGCTCCTAAATTCATGGCAGAGAGCCTAAACAAAAAACATTGCATAATTTGTTGTCTATAAGACAATCAATTGTGCAATGCCCCTGCTTTGTTTTCTAAGGAAGAACACACGAAAATTTTGAATCTATGAACTTCAGACTTACTGGATTCTGAACTGAGCTGGGGAGACCAGAGAATGCTGGATCACCAACTTCATAAAGAAAAGAAAGATTTAAAAGGCAGGGCTATTCATGTAGCCCTTGATGTTGCTACTGTGCATTCCAGCTCTTCACAGGCTTTATGTTTCCAAGTCAGGGGTTTGTAGACCAAGACTTTGTGGAACAAAACTCAGCAGACAACATGTGGCTGCCCTATGAAATCCTGCCTTTTATTCATGTCAGATATGACTTTTCCATGCTGGATTCAGCAATGCTGCCTCGCACTCTTCGAGGTGCAATAAACCCACAGTGGACCATTCGTTTGGTTTGTGGCACCAAAAAGCACCACTGGTGTTTACAGAAACTCATTAATCCCTCGGAGTTTATGATAAATACTCTGTCTTTGGTTACCAGCTGTGTTTCTGAGCACCCCTTTGTGGAAGCATTGCTGGAACGGACAATCAGAGTTAATAATAACAATTAGCTCGCCCATAAACCAGTACTTCTTGCAACATCACATTTCAAAGGGTTTTTGTCACGTCTCCACCCTTCAGGATGATTAAATGGGAAATGGTTTCACCATAACCTGAACAGGCACATCAACATTTGCTAGCAGGTATTTCTGACAGCTTTCAAGGGCAATACGAGAAAATGAAAAATGAGCTTAAACACATAAACAAACCTGAAAACAAAATGCAGACTAGATATTCCCCCCGATCCTAATTTTCCCTTGAGAACAACACATGCATACCTCCAGTGTATTAATGACACAGTTTCACTGAAGAATTTTTGCAGTGCAGGAAGCACTGCTCATACCACACGGCAAGAAACGGTAGAAGTGAAATATGTTTGACCCAAACCTGATGTTCTCTGGGGTTGCTTTTGTGAAAAGCATTAGTCCTGGATTTATGGCACGCAGAGAGCCTCGGCAGCCTGGCAGGAGCAGGGGGAGGCCGGGCCGAGGAGGTGTAACTTGTTTTCTTTCTCGCCTGGGGTGGAGGCAAGTTGGTTGTTGAGCAGGTTATGAAGGTGGGTCCCGGAGAGGAAGCCTACATTTCATGAGTCTGAGGAGAAGTAGGAGGAAAATCAGGCGACAACTGGTGAGGTGAAGATGGAAGGAATGGTTTGAAGACACGCTCTGAAAGTGTCAGTGAAGCCAAAGGTGCCTGATAAATCCTGGAATGTAAGTGCAACGTTAAACAACTCCTTGTTTGCTTTCAGGAAAGCAGTTGTTCAGCTCAAAAGCCTCTGCAGGCTGAACAGACCAATTTGGTACCACTGAGCTGGTTTTGAGATATGTAGTGTTAAAATAATTTCAATAATGACATGTAAATTGTGAAAGATACTATAGAAAGGTGATGAAGATTATCTTTTGGTTAACCTATGTTTGTTTAATGGATGGATTTTTAGCATGTTTGTAATGTTTATTTGAAATTCTATACATATGATAAAGCGCTTGTAGTTTGCAACCTAAGTAATGCTTGTGCATTGAATGATTTAAAAATAATGTATGTAAAAAGGATTACAGTAACATTGTAATCTAAAAAATTATCTTAGCACTCTGCAATGTAATTCACACTTTATTATTATTATTATCGCTTGTTTCGTTATTGGAGAACCTGTAATGTCTTTATTTCCTATTTATGACATTTATCTTCATTATTAAGCAGAAGGTAATGTGAGACTTGTGTGAAAATTGTGAAATTTCATGCTCTAGGGAAAGAGAGGGTAGACAACATGATATGATGTGTTAGTGGAGATTTTTGACAGCTGGCACTTCTGCTGTGCTCTTGTCATTTTCTACTTTGATTCCTGTGCATTTTAATAAAAAACTGTAAATAAAGTATTGTTATCTTTCAACTCAATATTAGAACTTTGGCCTCCATTAGCAGTTGCTGTCCTTAACAGTCAGTATGGCTGAGCTGGTGCAGAAATATTGACAGTGCATTCTGCACAGGAGCGAATTTACTCTAAAATAAATAGGACAACATTATGACATACATTGGCTAATCTATTTAAGAACGTGATAAGCAAAATCTGCATTTTGCACAATTATATACAAGACCCCACCCCAATTAACTGAACAATTCCATAGGGATTTGGGAGAGTTTCATTCATTCCCCAGTTCATGTTATTACTGCCAGTGCTTGTGAGGGGACAGTTTAGAGAGCTTTAACTTTCCAGGTGTTTTCACATGATGTTTGTAGGGACAGAAGAAGATTTGGGAAGAGGAAAGCTCAGCAGGTCAGGGGAACAGAAATGCCACTATATTCACTCTTAGAGAATTGTGCTGGCTGCTGAGGGAAGCACATCGCTATAGTGGAGTTATTCTTTCCCTCCTGTGCATTTAAACCTTAGTCAGCAGCAGCTCTAACAGTGTGAGAATGCTTTATTATATCAATACATACTTAAAATATTATCATCGTAATGTGTTATCTTGGAACATTTCACTGGCCTGAGCCTGGAAAGATTTGTTTTGTGTACATTTCTCCATGATGGAGCGCTTCACACTTGGGGGACAGTCATTTTGAAAATGTTATATCCAGTCTTCAGGGTAGCTCAGAACTGTTTTAAAACAGGACAGGATCTGGCAGCAACCTCAGCAGATAAAACCTCACGTTGCTAATTAATCACTGAAAGTGCAATCCTGGCCCCAGTGATTTCAACAGGAGCAAGTTCAAGCACTGCTGTATCCCCTGCAGACAATCAAGTTTAAACAGAACAGAGCTTAAGAGCACAACATCAAACTTCTCTCTGTCTCCCCAAGCCTCCTGTGAGGAAAAATAATATTTCAAGTTTTAAAAAATGTACTGTAGTAACAAGTAACAACATTCCTTAGAAGCCTGTATGGTTTCCTTGGCGTTCAAAGTGCAATCTCTCTTTTACAGCCTGACTTTAATGGAGTTTTTATTGACACATGCTGCAGACCAATCCCAAATTCTTTGGGAAAAAAACCTGAAAAGACTGTGTAATTTTCACCTATCCAGTAATACAATAAATACAGTGAATTTCAATGCATGAGCCCCCAGATAAAATGTCTAGAGCAGGAAGTGAATGTCTATAAGTGAATGTCTGGTGTGTACTTTTACTATTGAGTATCCTTTTCAAAAAATATAGAAATGAACAATGCCTGGGGAGACACTTAAGTCTAGAACTGGCAGAGGATTTTTTTGAAATTAAATAATTAGAGCTGAACTAGTATAAAACCAATAGTAATTATGGTAGGGAGATCCTATTAAGTCTAAAGAATGTGTTTAGAACACAACATTGCAAGAGAATAATGCCTAAGAAGAGCAGGGAACAATGCCAGTGGTCAGGATAAAAAATCCATTAACTCTTTCTCTGAGTGTGTTATTGAAAATTGATTGTTTCAGTGATAGTCAGGTTTAACACCATGGTTCTGACAATGTGAACAGGCAGCTCACTCCAGGAATTTCAAGAAATAAAAGTGGTTTGAATACAGTTAAAACAATAAGGTTTTCCTATGGGCTGTCCATCCAAAGTAACGTTGGCAAGGAAAATGTCTTTCTGCTCAAATGTCATGGAATAACCCAAAAACAGAGTAACAGAGCTGAGTTTCAAGGGCTGCCTTTCAGCATAAGTGGAGCCAGTGTAGGGAAGAGAGCAGAGAGACATCAGGAAATAAAAGCATTCAGAGTTCTTCTCCCCCAGTTTCTGACTTAGAATTGTTGTAAGACTGAATGTCAGGAGGGGCAGCTGACAGGGTGACCGAGATGACAGCCCTCCAAAATTTCCCGGGACTTTTGTTGTTTTATTTTGGTTTGCTTTTTTACAGCACATTAAGAGCTTTTTCTTTTTTTCCAGAGATCTTTCTTTCATTGCTGTGTGATCCTGGACATCAGAGTCGAGATGGGCAATGAGAACAGCAGTGCAGAGAATGAGGTGAGTGTGGCAGGGCAATTGCTTTTCCTTCCCTCTTAGCCTAGAGCAAACCTTGCAGAAATTGCTTCCACGGGCCACTCACCCCACATTCATCTTCTGCTCCCCGTTACACTCATATTTAAGTGTCATTACTGGTAATTGAAAGCAACTTGGTGTGTTTTGTTCCTTTGGCAATGACCGTGCTCCGAAGCATCAGGGCACAGCGCGGGCGGTTGTTCCCGGGGGACAGGATCCCTGGGGGATCCCCGTGGGATGAGCAGGGCTGGCTCATCCCAGCACCCCAGCCCGGGAGCCGGGCAGTGCCTGTGGTGGATGCAGAGCCCTGGCACACAGCAGCTCCTCCTCATTCAGAAATGACCTTGCACTCTCTGTGTCCCGATCCCGGACTTTACACCCGTGTTCCCAGGGTGTGTTGTTAATGCACGGTGGTGTTTGGTGGTTTATTTTTAGATTTCTGAAATGAAGGCAATGAAATGCTCTGGCTACTGGTGTACAATTACATTAGAAGTCACTATGCTGATACAAGTTTGAATAAAATCTGTAATTCACTCATTTCAACAATTAAAACACTGGTATATATTTTATCCTCTCCTCTTCCATATGTTATGGTAGCTGCTAAAATGCATCAGGATTCATTTTGCTTCCACTTCAGGTCTCAGCAGATCTGCTGCACTGTGTGCATTGCAAAGTGGACCCTCTCAAGGCCATCAGTATTACAGCTATTACAGACTTTTTCATAAATAAATTTTAAAAGAAAAAAATCTTCCATAGTTCTTGGTTATTCTTACCAAGTTTTATTGTTAGCCCCAGATTTGGTCCCAGCTTTTATCGGGGTTTGGGAAGAGTGGAATGTGTTAATTTCTATAACTAAGTAATGAGAATTTCTTCTCCATTGTGTACAGCTTTCACTCAGGAAGCTTTTGGATATATTTGGAAATATATTTGTTCAGGAGTCATCTGAGGCTGAGAAGACTTTACTGAAAAGCTACTGAATTTATTAAGAAATGTAGTAAAAAAACTTTTCTAAAAGGAAAGGAAGCTTCTGGTCTCCTTTTCAGACTGTAAAAACCAAAACAAAAGACACCCCTCCCCACTCCAATCCCTCCAAAAAAAAACTAACACCAAAAACCAACCAAACAACCAAAGCAAGATAAAATATGCTAAGAATCCAAATTATTTTTGAAAATACTATTAACAGAGAAATAACAAGAAGTAGCAATAAAATTTAAATATTTTAATTTTCAGTCAGAAATTCCCCAAAGCCAGTAAAGCCATCCTTATCCCACCAAGCCAAGGAGCACAGCAGGTAGTGGATGATGAAACTGGTTTGCATGGTTTGCATTCTAAATGCCAGCACCAGGCTTGGCTGCTCTTTCTCTTCTGCATCTGCTTCTGGCTTTTGGGTTTTGTGACACTGACTGCACATTTGCAAGGCAGTTACATTTAAGTTTTCAGCAAGTTGTAAAAAAAAAAAATCTGGTTTCTTTTAACTTTTTTTCTCTAGTAGCAATCTGTGCTTTAGAGAAACACCCTGTACTTGACCTCCTTTGCTGGCTGCCTCTCCTTCCAACCCTAACACCATTGAAACAGCTCAGTTGGTGCTGTTTCTTATGCTCAGAACCAGTTGATGGAGTTGGTTTTGTTTGTGTGTTTATCAGAGGACACCATTGCACGGCTCATGCTCTCAGTGAGTCATCTGGAAGCCTCACACATGGTTTGCATTAAAGCTGGGAGAGCCTGTGCTAAGTTTAGAACTCATTTAACGAGTGGGAAGATCTGTGGAATAAATGTGCTACTAGGAAGAATGCAGTAGACACTTAAGAGAAAAAGTCAATACCCAATCTGTCTTGTAAAGACCAGCCTCTGAGGAGAATATCCTCTAAATTTAGTGGAAATGAGCAAAGATGACGCTTGGATAAAACAAGGCTGGGGCCAGCAGTATATTTAACAAAGTGATTTCACATATACTAACCATGTTCTGTTTTGCTGTAAAGCATACAAAGTCCAAACTGCTGAGAGATGTTAGGATTGTGCTCTGCCCTATTACAGTGGCACAGCTTGTTGGGCTTATACTGAATTAAATATAAGCTGATTTTAGGATGCATTTTCCTTGAAAAGTGAAACTCCACATGAAGAGAAAGGTCTTTAAATTGAAAAAGAAACATTCTGGAAGAACAGACATTTGGGCCCATTTTGACGCTTGACATCCAGCCTTTAGCAGGCAAAATACCAGTGAAGCGATGGAGGTGTTCTTTAGTGGGAAGCTGTGGAAAGTACTGCAGTTTAGGGAACTGCAGAAGATCTCAGCTGTTGTGCTGCCCATTAAACAGATCTTTCTTAATCCACCCAAATGAATGGGTATCATGGAGGAGTGACATTGTCTTCTTTTCCTTTGGCCAAATATCCAAAAACCATCTACATGGCCTTAATAAAAGAAAAACTCTCTTTCACAGAGGCTGATGTAACTGTGCACTTCCTTAGCCCTGCACCTCTGGATAGTCTGGGCTCTGGTGCCAGCTCATAAAGCCACACTTAGAAATGAGACCAAGCTGAGCAGGACCAACAAATCTGCTCCCTAAAAAGTGAGACAGAGTGAGGTACATGGTCTGTGGGATGCAGAGTGATCCCAGATGTTGTCTCTGCAGCCCAGCCTCATCCATGCTGCTCCAGGGGGTTGTGCAGAGAGCTCAGGGACAGCTCCCAAAGTGACTGCACGTTACAGGGTTATTATTGACTTCCCTGATTGCTTTTTATCTTGGGCTCCCATCTACTAGAACGATGCCATTACCAGGGCATCTTTGCTCTCATTTTGAAGGGGTGGGTGGAGGATGTTAAAGACAGAAAGAGTTCATAATTGGAGACATGAGCATAAAATTTTGTAAAGCTTGAATAGACTGGGTTTTCTAATATAGAATACTTTTAACTCAGGTTTTTAATTCTTGCTACTCAGAGTTCTGAAGAGGAGCACTGTCATATTCCACAGCCTTTCTCACGACAACAGAAAAGTAAAAGTTATTGAGTAATTGTAAAGCTCTTTGAAGGTGAAAACTGCTGCTGAATTGAAGTTCTGGTAATGCATCTTTTGCCCCAGAGTTGAAGAGGGAATTTCAAAGTCAGTTACGCAGAAGTTATTTCTACATATTTTGCTTTATCCCTTCTTCTTCTTGGTTTTCTGAATAAGCAAAAAAGCAAACAAAGCTGGTTATTCCACATCTCTGTAATTGTTCATTTCTCTTTAAACATGCATCTTAATGTGTGGTTATCCCTTTGTTCCTGTTTTCTGCTGTGAAATGTGTAAGACAGGCAACACTTGCCAGAGGGGCCACAACTTCTCCAGAGTCTGGTGGTTGTCTGAAGTGTGCTGTGATCCTGCTTGGATTTTGCCATTTATATCCTGTGAACAAATCTGACTGCTGAGCATCCTGCAGCTAATATTCTGCATTATTACTTTTCCCATCTTTCAGCTTATTTCAGTCTCTCTGAACTGCTGGCTGTGGTTAATTGCCATGGTTCTCCCTTCAGATCCCAATGTTGCAGGGATCAGCAGAGGACGCGCTGGGATCAGCAGCAGCACTGTCCCAGCATTCCGCCTCCATTCCCACAGATAAGAACGGGGCAAATCCCTCTGAGCTCTGGGGCTCATACTGGGTGTTTACATACTTTTTGTATAGTGCAAGAACATCTGTATGCATTCCATTGTTAATGCTCAACTGGGAACAAAAATGCATTCCCAATTTTCTGCACAGCAATTTTGCCTATAGCATTTTAATGTGATTTGCTGTTACCCTACACGGGCTCTTCTCTGGGTTTGTTGTGTCCACTGGGATTTACCACTTTTACTCCCTGAATTATGATTCTCTCTCACTTCTCCTTCCATTCCATCCAGTGCATATCAGGATGTCGCCGTCAGTTGGCTACAGTCCATTGCTGATGCTTACAAAGTCCTAGCTTATCTCCAGTCACTACATGAATTAACTCTTACTTCCAGTGATAATTACTGCTGGTCCAATATTCTATGGTAAATAATGTCAAGTATTTCTCTGAGTTTACTCAGAAAGAACATTGTGTGTTTTCAGAGAATTATATGTCCTTTTATGCAAATGCAGCAAATTCTGGGACACTTCTCACTGCAATGAATAATTATTATTCACATTATTATTTACATCTTTCCTGTGAGTGAAGGAGAGGGGATGAAAGAAGAAGATTCAGAGTTGTGGCAGAGTTCTTAATTTAAAAGTATAGTGAAAAGGAAGTTGGAAGACTGGTCCTTCTCTTAATGGTTAAAGCTTCCTTCACAACTGTAAAGCCACCATCCTTTCTCATGGGATGTGTGAATTTATGGGTAGAGACAAAAAGGAAAAATATTTTATATTTATAAAGTTCCTCTGTAATTATTTACTACGTTTCTCCATTTAAAAAACAGTGTGAAAATGTTGGACCTGCATTTTCCACAGCTATGAAATTACTAGGCAGGCAAACACTGTTGGCTGGGAAGCATGACAGAGTTTGGGACTCAACTTGGAGATTATTTTCCTAATGTTACTTCATTTGAACCTAACAGCATCTTCTCAAGTCATTTATTGTCAGGCTGCTGAGGACCACTCAGCAGAAAGCTGCTTTAGCTAAAACTATAGTGACTGAAAATTGCAAGTTATGGGATGAAGATTTTCTTCCCAAGATCATCAACTTTATTCTCTCTCTCTCCCACCATGTCTCATACACACCTCCCATCCTTAAGAAAATAATGCAGGCCTTCACCAGCGTCAGGAAAGGGACAAAGGAAAACAACTGCAGCCAGAGTAGTGAAAATACAAAGATTAATGTGAATTTTCCTTTGCTTGCTGACCACAGATCACATTAAACGCGTGGAAAGATGAAGTTAACAAGAGCCATGAAGGAGTTACACAGCCATGCTTCATTTAGCTCAGTGCATATTCCTCAAACACAGCAAGGCTTCTCAGGTTGTTGAGAAGACACCCCTGTTGACATTTCAAGGATCTAAAGATAAACACTTTGGTGCCCTCAGTGGACTGGAAGAGTCATAAACACAAGCACTGAAGCCTGAATGTTTGAATTGTTGCTGTCGTGGCTGAGAGGAGGTTGTGTATTCTGGGAAAAAAGCTAAATCAAGGATAAGATGGTGACTATAAATGTACAAGTATACACTCCTCCCTACACACACCAGTGTTTATTTTTGTGTTCACAGCCAGAGTCATTTCAGTAGGTGTTTCTCAGGAGGAAAAGCAGCCTTTTACCTCTAAGAGAAGGTCGTAGGTACGAACAATCAAAAGCTGTAGTCAGAATTTTCAAATACCATTGCTACCATACCACAATTTGCTTTGCTTCTTCTATTTGTGAGAAGCAAATTAAATTAAATGAGAAGCAAATGCCAATTTTTGCATTCCTGCCCCTTTGAGGGTTTTAATTAGAATAGGTATGAACTTAAAATTCTACTCCCGTGAGAGACAAATAAACCACGCCAGAAGCAACAGCAAATGACACCATTACTGATTAAAGAAAAAATCTACTGTAATTGCAAAATTCTATACAGACACTCCCTTAAGGATAGAGCCTGCTCTTCCTATCTGATTGTGTCATAATTACATCCAACTGATTAAGTAATCATGATGTTTGGCAAGAAAAACAAGAAGTGGTCATGACAGGCATCCCCTCCAGACTGCTGTACCCCAGCCACTCTCCAAAAGGGGTAGCAATGCACCTGTTGTTTGCTAAAATCGCATTTAACTCCCTTGCAAGGTGATAAAACTGAGTCTCAGTGTAATTCTTCAGATCTAAAGTGTCACATGGAGTTCAAGCTTGGCTCAATGTATTATGTAGCAATTTGTTACTCCCCTGTGATGGATCACTGATTTTGCTGACCAGTGATCGCTGATTTTAATGCAAAGTTCCAGTTGTTAAAGCAATATCCACTCACTATCTACTTATTTACTTTGGTACCGTTTCTCCAAACAAGGGAGAGACAATGACTCTACAAAGATATGAAGTTTTAAAACTCTAATTTACTACTCCGTTACTGTTCCTGCACAACAGCAAGAACAAAAGCCAGAAGAGTGAAAATGTGGCTCCAAAAAAACCTGTTCTGTCTTAAAAATTTTCAAGAGGCACTTAAAAACCCTGATTTCCTAATCACATGAACAACCTCTAGCAGGCAGACTTTAAAAAAAAAGAAAACAATTAAACCCCCCCCCCAGCTTGTAATGGAAGACATGGAGAAAAAGGAAAGGCAATTTCTGGTTTATTGATTGAGAATTATAAAGGCTTGCTCCAGCTTCCCCTCCACTAAACCAGAGGGAGTTAGCGGGAATGGAAATTTGATGTAACTCCTCGAAGATTACTCTGAGCTACTCAGAGCTCTGGCATGTTCCAGCAACTGCTATGAAAGGATGTGCTTAATGGAGGAATGTGGCAGAGGGCAGATGGGAGAGGAAGCAACTTTTGGTGAGAGAAAGGAGGAAGGGGAGTCAAAGCAAGTTCACCTGTTTGAGGGGGTCGAGTGGGAATGCCGCGTGTTGGAGGCAGAGCTGTGCTGCGCTCTGTGAGCTGGTGCTGTGTTGGGAAACTCGAGGCTTTGGGGTGGCTGCAACACGAGGCTGTGGCTGTGCCTGATGCTGCTGCCATGGCTTTGAACTGGGAGAGTCGGGGTTTTGGGAGCTGGGCTCTCCACAGGCTCCCAGGCAGCGCTAAAGGAATTTCTTTCTGGTATGATAACTTCAGTGCAGCAGTGCACATAATCCTTCTGGCTACAGTGCTAATGGAGTTATCTCTCTCTCTCTTTTT